>JACERP010000299.1:0-94132 GCA_014080715.1 Scenedesmus sp. NREL 46B-D3 | reverse complement strand
AAAATTCCTTATCCGCATCCTTGGGTGAAACATGGATGCGGCGAACAAGGTTCAGGGGCACCAGACTCTCCACGTTTAGGTAGAACCAATACCAATGGCCACACACGCATGCACTCAACATCCACGCCTGAACCACCTGAACTCAAGCAGGAGCTGTGCCTGCACAGCTCGTATGCAGCTTGCAACGTGCTTCTCGCCAGGGTGCTGAGCACAGCCTGTGCAAGCAGGAGTTCAGCCAAAAAGCACCATGTGAGGTGGGCTGGTGCCAACCACACCTCAACCGTTTGCCGCTGTCCTTGAAACCCAGCTGAAGATGTCGACATCTTGCTGATATCAGCAGCAAGAAAACATCCACGACAACAACCTCAGCCCTACAGTGTACAAAGCAAACAGGCAACACGCAAGCACAAGCAACAGCTGTCTGAGACAGCAACATGCAGGACAGCGCCCAGCACAGCAATAGGCTGCAGCAAACCTCTCCCGCCAGCCCATGTCCGCAAGCGGCAGGGCCAATGCTGGTGGTGGAAGCCACCTTTACAACTTTTCTGTCCACCACGTGCACATGCTTCGGCCACGTGCCAGGTCTGGCGCAACCCTACCAGCTGCTAGAAAAGGGGTTGGCAGGTGCCAGAGCCCGTGCAGTGACTACGCTGCGCATCGAACGCCCCCTCCCCCCTGTCTGAGGAGACTGCAGCACAACATATGTTTGCCATGCAGTTGCATCAAGCTGCACTGCGCATTCATCATCAATAATTTTGAAGGTGCAGACCTGTGCGCGCATGAAAGCCGTTCAATGCGCCTCCCTGCAGCCACCATGACAGCGCATGCCAAGCAGCCGACCATTGGTGGTCGCCGCCAGCCTGGCCAGATGTTGAGTTGGCTGGCATACTGTGCATGGCAAAGAGTTGACCAGCAGCTTTCAGCACAATTACACATGAATTGCTTTTGCTAATGCAATCACCACCTGAAGACAAGGACACATGATGCTTGTGGTTGTGGCTGCATGAAAATCGTCTTCCAGCCAGCTTTGGCAGCTGCAGCCTACGCGAGCGTTGCATTAGCATTTGACCATCTGCTCACACTGCCTCGTTGGTGTCCAAGAGTTTGCCTTCAGTGCAGCAGCATACAGGGGCAGGTGCTGCTGGCATATGGCGGAATCACAGATACCACATGGCTTATGGAAAGAGTGACAGCATGCGCACGTGTGCTCATGCCACAGTCTGCGTGCATCACCCAGGCTGCCGTTTGAAGACGCGCCGGGAGCCGTGCTGTGTGGAGCCAACGATGCCATACAACTGGTAGCTCTGGCCTTGCAGGCAAGTTTGGGTGCTCCTTGCTGTGCCGGCAGCACCGTGTGGTGCGCTGTGCTGGGGCAGGGGCTGCTGGCATGCCGGCACCAGACACAAGACAGCAGCCACCTTGCCGCCTGCCGAGGTCAGCACCGCTCAACACCGCCAGCCGCGGCAGCCACTTGCCACGAGCAGCTGTGGCCCCCGCCTGCTCAGCTGCCATGCAGCGCGCCGAGCTCATCCAGCACTCTGGTGTAGACCCGGTGCGCCGCGTTGATGCCCAGATGAAGTCGAGGTGCTCGTAGTCCGGAAAGTGCTGGTGCAGCAGGATGTGGCGGCTCGGCAGCACCTTCAGCATCAGCTCCAGGTCCCTCGGGTCAGCGAGGCGGTCCTCGCCACCTGGCAGCAGCAGCAGCGCACAGCAGCAGCGGCAGCAGCAGCAGCAGCAGCAGCAGCAGCAGCAGCAGCAGCAGCAGCAGCAGCGCACAGGAGTCGACAGCAGGTGCCACCACACAGACCAGGGCGCGGCCCTACTGCAGCTGAGGCAGCACCAGACACACAGTCGTAGCAAGCCAGCAGCAAAATAGCAGGAGCAGTACTATTCCAGTGCAGCAGTACCTCGAGACAGCCACATGCACATGCGTCAACAGGCATCACCGATGTGTTCTGGTACAGAGGTAGGGACCCACGCGGTGCTTCATGCACTCAAGCTCTGTGCGGCCGTGCATGCAACCGCCCATGCCATGCAACCTGCACCTCGGCCGATTGCGCAGCAGCCAGCAGTTGCTTGAGCCTTTTTCACTGCCGCGCAGCATTTTCACCTGTGAACAGCACGAGCTGGTTGGCAATGGCTGACAGGTTGTACATGGGCGGCACCAGCCGCCCATATACCGCCTGGTTGCAGGGCCTGGGAGTGTCGAGCAGGGTGCGGCAGGAGATGCCATAATCGTAGTGCCGCATGACGCCCTCGCCAGGCTGGCGTACCGCCTGCCGCCACGGCAGTACAGCATGCATGACATGGCCTCATGATTTTCGCGCAATGCAAGGGCACAGCCGCTGCTGCTGCTGCTGCTGCTGCTTCGTGCGGCAAAGGTCTGATGCACGATATGCTGCGCTGGTCGGTCAGCCACACCAACCTGCTGTCAGTAATAGTAGGTGCATGCACCAGCGACAGCTGCAGGTGGCACAACACCAGAAACTCTCAACTATTATACAATCCAAGATTGGCGCGGCAACACCCACTGAGGCCCCACCTGAGACCAATGCGCCATGTTTTGCACGCTGGTGCCACTTGGGGTGTAGTTCACGTATGTTGGCAGCCGCTGCTGGTCCAGGTTTGAGGGGTTGTAGCCACAGATCGCTGCCAGGATGTTGACGCACAGCGCCGGCTGTAGCTTGCAGAGCTGGCCCTCCAGCTTGCTCAGCACCTCGATGCTGGGCATGAACTCGTGGAAGCCCAGCAGCGTGAAGATCTGCAGGGCATGCATGCAGGCAGCGGTGATGTGGCGTCGTGACAGTGTCAGGCATCAGCATCAGCATCAGCAACGACTGTGACAGACACGTGGTTACGTTCCTGCAAGCAGGGTGCTACAACAACCGGCAGTGCAGGGCATATACCACAGCCAGCAGGCTGCTGCTAGCAGCTCATGCTTCTTGGCCTGGTGTTGGTGAGCCTGCTTCACTTAAGACCCACATTACTTGCATTCTCAGTAAGCCAGTCCGTACACGGCAAGCAGCTGACAGCAATGTTTGCGAGGCATGCTGTTGCGGGTTGCTGGGCCTACACACCTGGTCAGTGTTGAACTGTGCCAGCGTGAGCAGCGGCACGCTGTCAACATGTGTCACAAACGCCACAGGCGCCAGCAGGACCGCGACCTGACAGACGACACAGAGCAAGAGACAGGCAGCACGCTCGCTCCTAGCATGTAGCAAGCTGCAGAACTCCCCTAAGCAGATGGCAGGCGCTGCAGACGCTGCACATGCGAGGGGGACCCACGGCTGCCCATGAGCAGCCAGAGCATGGCCTGCTGCAGTGGAATATTTTGCAGCTAGCTGGAGGCCACAGACAGAGCTTTGCAGTACAGGCAGTGGCTGATAACAAAATCCTTGTCGAGCAGCCTAGCAGCCGAGTGTGCCAGGCACGGCGCTGTCCATCGTGTTGTTGCTGCTGCGCTGAGCCGTTGCGCACCTTGACACGCTCAGCCAGCCCCGAGCCTGCTTGGCTTGCCAGGAAGGCCATGCCCAGCGTAGTGCCCTGCGAGTGCCCAACATAGGCCACCTCTGCAGCCCCACTGAGCAGCAGCTCCTGCGTCAGCATCGCGGGCAGGTCGCGCGCCGCCATCTCATCCCAGCTGAAGGCCCAGAACCTGGGGTCCAGCAGCCCCAAGCTGCTGTGGTTGCGCGAGAAGGTGTTGCCGCGCACGTTGCCAAACCAGACGTCGTAGCCTGCACAGGCGGCATGCATTGCATGGTTGGCCTGCTTGAGTGCATCCTGGCGGCAGCGTCGCAACTGGTTAGCACTGCTTGGCACGGTAGTTGTACATCACACAAGAAGGCCCACCATTAGCGCTTCGAGATATGCTTGCACGAGGCCAGCGAGATGTGCATGTGCTGTGCAGTGCTGCTGTAGGCCCTGCTGTCCGCTACGGCACTGCAGCACTTCTGGTGAGTCTCTCACCCGCATCTGCCAGCAAGAATGGCAAGCTGAAGCCAGGCCCGTTCAACACCCAGTCCGTGGAGCTGCCCAGCAGGCCATGCTGCAGGTGCACCACGGGTCGCATGGCTGCGCCTGCTGCTGCAGCCGTTGCTGCTTGACTGCCACCGCTCATCTGGCGCCTGCTGCTTCGTCTGCTGCTCCACAGCCACGACAGCAGGTGTCTGGCTGGAGCCTGCCACCTGCGCTTGCGCTGCTGCAGGCGTCGTGTCCTGCCGTGTGGTATCCTGAACATGCGCAGTATGTAGCCGTCGACAGTTTCTACAAAGTGCTCTTCAAGAGGGTAGCCATGGGAGACAACCAGGTCTGTTGGACGGGACAGGTCAGCAGTGAGAACAGCAGCAATACGTCAGGTTTACACAGCTGCAGCACCTTCAGCCCTGCATCTCGCACAGCTCCTGCGTACCTGCCATACGTGCAAAAAACCTGCCATCTGGATCGCGTGCTGGTGCAGTTGGAGCTGGCAAGGCTGCCGAGTGCTGGTGCAGAGACAGCAGCAGCAGCAGCACCAGGGCACAGACCATCATGGAAGGTGCACCGCGGGCCTACAAGACACCATGCACTTGAAAAAGTTTCCAATACATATGTAGCCACGATTAGTGGCTGTCTAGGTGCCGGGGCTTCACGGGCGAGGTCGTAAGGCAGTTGTCCCGCCTGTTGACGACACCCATTGACATGCTATTCATGCACAGTAGCCGCAGAAGCCCGTTCCTTACTAACCGGCAGCTGAGGTCCCGTGCTGCGCCGGCCAGGGTTCCACGTCAGCATTCCTCAGGGACTCTTCACGCGCTCGTGTCAGGCTGAGGCGACTGATCGCGGACGGCGGTGCCTACTTCTCTCGTTAGGGATAGTGGTCATGGCACCAGAGTCGAACTACTGTTGCATTCTGCGCTGGGCATACGACGAGCTCAACCATTACAGTTACAGAATCCGGCACGGCATGGGCCACTTGCATGCGCTAGAGCCGAAGGCAACTGACCGATTCCCCGCTTAAAAATCAAAGATTGATGAATTAGGTGGTTGCCCAATCAGCCTGTCATTGGCTCGAAAGCGGGCGATGTTTTCGTCGTGGAACATCCATTGAAACTGCACGCACAGCCACCACTACCAGGGCTGTGGTAAAAGGTTTGCAGGGAACACACTGTGGCTTATGACACGCCCTATACCCTACTGCTTGTCGTCATCTGGTTAACGCAGATGATTACAAAGCTCGCTGCACACACAATGTCAGCTTGCATCGCTGCTATTGCTGTGGCAGCCGCAGCCACCGGTAGCCGCAGCCACCAGCACAGCATACGAAGATACAAGCCACACTCGTCAAAAAGTGGCAGGAAACACTGGTTGCAAAGCAAAGGGCAGCAAAAGCGTCACTCACATGCTAGTACGCCACAATCCCAGCCTAGTCACCCCGCACGCAGTCAATCCCCAGTCACCCTCTCACTCAGAACATCCTGCTCACTCAGCTCTGCCACACAAGACCTGCACACACACCCCACAACAGCGCTTGTGCAGTGCCCTGCGGTGCTAGCGTCAAACCCTCACTCACAGTGTACTGTGGTGCAGCAGGAACCGTGTGACCACCCAGGTAAGACCGGTTCAGGCCTGCCAGCAAGCACGCCTGCTCTGCTAACCGAGGACTGCACAAGTGTGCACAAGCTCCACCTCACGCTGCGCTGAAGCACCTGACTGCCGGGCCCCAGGGAACACTGTGTCCCCTAGGGGTGATTACGTAAGCCCAACCACCTCAGACATCATATGCAGGTTACCTGTGCAGGCATATCAAGTGTTTGTTTGCCAGCACATCCTTCAGGCGTGAGGCGCAGGCAAAATCAGAACCTCACGATACTGACGGCATGTGGATAACCCAGGTGAACATACACAGCCATGACGTTGCTTTGGACTTGAAGGTTCAAGCCTTCACTGCCTCCAGCAGGCGTGAGAAGTAAAACTTGGTGGCTGTCATCTCGCGCTTGACCACCTTGAAGCCGGCCCTCTGCAGGCTGGCCTCCACATCAGCCTCAGCATGCAGGTACGCACGGGTCGCCTGGTGACAGGGACGACATACGACAAGAGGCAGCAGCAGCAGCAGCAGCAGCAGCAGGATCAGCAGCAGCTCAGATGGGCATTGGTATAAATGTTGTTGCGCTGGAAGCCGTCTGTGAGCACATGCACAGCAACAGGTGCTGGCAGGCATGCCTGAGCAGGCAGTCTGAGGTTTTGTTGAGGACGGCTGTCAAATGACACGCCTTGGAGGGTGGTGGACGTGAACCCAAGGGACTGACTGCTGGACAACCCAAACCCAACGTAAGTCTCCACCCCTTCCTACAAAACACCCCCACCTGCACCGCTGATGTACGCAGAATGCACCCTGCTTTGAACAGGTTATAATAGTCACCGCCGCACCTTGGATGGGCCCGGGAACAGCTCCCCGATGCGCTTGAGCACCGTGTAGTAGGGCGTCTTGGGTGCAAAGCTGATGATCAGCCGCTGCTCTGCCAGGCTGGCCAGGTGCCCGATCATCGCGTCAGCCTTGTCCTGGGGGTAGTGGATCATCACATCGAGGCAGGTCACTGTGTGGTACTTGCCAGATACAGACCTGCAGCAGCAGCAGCAGCAGCAGCAGCAGCAGCAGCAGCAGCAGCAGCAGCAGCAGCAGCAGCAGCAGCAGTCATGTAAGTGGCTGGAGTCGACTGATGCATGTTCGGCATCTGGGGTCTGCACAAAGGACAGTTCTTCTGTGCACAGCGCTGCGGGCGCTCCTGGTATGCTCGCAATTTGAATCCAAGTCGATGCGGTGCAGTTGTTGGCCGGTACACACACAGATATTGCATGCCTTGCAGCAAGCCAACTGCTCGTGGTTGCACTGCAGCTGCAGTGCTGGTACTCAGCACCTCCACACAGCTCTGCGATACTTAGCCTGCTTGCAGTTGCTGCGGTGCAACTGCACGAGCAGAGCTGGGTAGCTGCAGCACACATGCAACTCACTCAAGGTCCATGGCCTCAAACTTGGGTGGTGTGGCTGGTGCAGCAGCGCCCGCAGCGACGCTGGCCTCGTAGCGCTTTCGCGCCTCGCCCGCCATGGCTGCGCTGATGTCAGATGCTGACACGGCTGCGCCACGCAGCGCCAGAGGGATGGCCAGGGAGCCTGCAGGGTGACAGTTGGTTGCTAGCTGTGGGAACAGCAGCAAGTAGTAGGAGGGCGCAACGATGCAACAATGCGCTGCACAGCTCCCCAGTATGCAACTTGCACAATTCTGGGCAACCAATTCAAGAGTAATGCTGTGCCAGGCAGCCAGTGTTCAGGCGTGGCACGCATGTGCAGATGCGAGGCCTTCAGTGCATTGTGGTTATGTCAGAGCCCGGAAGCTCAAATATTAGTCTTGTCTGCACACATCACAAGGCCTGAAGTGGCACAAGCCAATCCACAGCATATTTGATGGACACATACACAGCTGTCACAGTTGTGACATGTTCATCTGATTGCACTGGTTGCAGTGCAAGCCGCCTGTCTGGGGTTTCATCAGCTGCCCGTGGCTGCGCACCACACGGGCAGCCCGGTGCATTGCCTGCTGGTGCCCCAACACCCCGCCCTGCCGCCATTCCAGCCGCACCCCGCCGGCCCCACCTGTGCCGCAGCCCGCATCAGCCACGCTGGTGCCCGCCACGCCCCCCTCCGCATCCAGCCAGCCCAGCACCTTCTCCACTGTCTGCGCGTGGCCCTGGCGGATGTCCAGCTGCACCTTGTTCACCTCGTCGGTCTCGCCGTAGATCTTCTGCCAGCGGCTGAAGCCGTCCGTGTTGAAGTAGTTCTTGACCTGCGCAGCAGCGCATGCACGGCAGCGGGAACGCACAGCGTGGTAGGACGGTGCGCTAGCAAGGCAGCATGCAGCAGCAACCAGCGACAGCGGGTGTGCGTGTGGCAATGGGCGACGCTGTCGGCAGTTGAACTTTGGTGCCTAGCTTCTGGCTGCATTGCGGGCAGGTGTCACGGCTGGGAGCGCCAGACGGGCTGAGCGCCAACCCAGCATGCAAAGGTCTGGGAGAACAGGCATCAGCCTGCATGGGCGGTCATGCACAGTGCTGAAGCAAAGGGCAAAATCAATTGCACAAAGTTTACACGTATCGATCACCAGCTCTGTTGGCAGTGACAGCAAAGGCAACTTGCGCTGGCTGATGCAGCTGCAGCCGCTGGTGCGCCGCGACTGGCTTGCTGCGCTGCTGTGGGTGCTCACCGCCTCGAGCTCGTCACCGTCAGTAGACGCCAGCTGCTGCTCACGCCTGCACCCAGCATATACCAGCAGGCTTGGTGTCACACTGCTGAAGACTTGCACATGCAGTTATTCTGTGTGGTACAAAATGTGCAAAACACAGCGCTGGCCCTTGAGCCACTTGAGAGCTCACGCTCATGCAGAAGCCAATGCTACTATGCACTGGACAGGAGTGTGCTGCGGTTACAGGTTGCTGCTGTTCATTGGCGGTGCTACTATTGTACTCGCTGATTGTCTATCTGGTTTATGTAACATGCAGTTACAAGGCAGAAGGGCAGCCCAACTGCAGCAACCCACCTCTTCTGTGGGTCAGCTGCAACCAGCAGAGCTCCTAGGCCAGCAACTGCTGCACCGCTGCCAACAGCCAGGGACATGTCTACGCCAGACTGAATGGCCTCTGTTGCTGCTTGTGCTGCTGGTGTGTAGACAGCTGCTGCTGCCAGTACTGCTACTGCCACTTGCTGCACATTTGAGGCTTGCTGCTGCTGGGCCCGGCACTGCACTGCACGCACACGAGGTGCGGGGCGGCTTGCAGATGCAAATGCCTTCACCCTGCCATTTGTCTTGTTCGCCAGTGCCTGCATGATGCTGGTGGGCTGGTCACTCTCAAATGGCAATCGCACCACAGAGTTGAACAGGCAGAATTGCAGGCTTAAAGAGCAGCACCAACTTGCACATGCACGCAAAGGTAACTCCTCGCGATGACTGTCGATACCTTGTGTAGCTCGTGCACGCAAGTGTCACTTGTGTAACACACTTCACAGATCCCGGCGACACAGGCAGATCGGGGTCTCCACAACAATGCTGATAGTAATTGCCAGTATTTACAAAGTCATTACAAACATCTGAGAGTGCATGGTAGCACCCTGACCTGTGGCGATGCCAGCGCAGTGGCGCTGGCCCAGTGTGCTGCTGTCCAACCTCACTGCAAGATGCGCGTTCAGACACTGCTATATATACTGGCCAAATAATTGGCGTGGCTATAGCACAAGGCTGCCACGTGAACGTGTAACACCAGGACCACAATCACGCTGGTCAACACAACCGACAGCGCTGGCAACTGCACACCCTGTCCTCAATAGGCTGCTGCCTCAGCAGCACCATCACGTTGCAACCCTGCCAGTAATCGTTGCACAATTGTAAGACCTGCAGCATGATTAGCCATGTACAGGCCAAACGGCGTTCCAGTGGTATGCGCTCAAGTGTCCAGTGTGCACCAATGCCTCAAATAATTTATAGTTTAAATATACAGAGCCCTGGACGCAGCGGGACCTGCCTGTTTGCAGATGCTCAACGCCTGTGCTAACTCTACACTCAGAAGCACAACTGCACCTGGACATGTGCTGCTGCTCCTGCCTGTAACTAAGCCCGCACACATGCCCCTCCAGCCACCACTGCTCAGCTGTTGGTGTCTGCCGTGCGCAGCAGCTTGCGCTGCTTCTTGCTCTTCAGCATCTTCTTGACTGTGGCAGCGTTGGTGATCTGCACATGCGCAGGCAACGGGCAGACCTCAGGTGTTGCCTGGCACGACCAGCCTGGTGGAGCTGGCGCAGTACACAGCTGCTGTGGAAATGCACACCCATGTAAAATGCAGCAGCACTCTAACCCAGAAGGAAACATGTGTATGCTGGAAAGGCTTCAGATCAAGGTCAAGTTGATACCAAACATCATGCTGTACAGCATGCATAGGTACTGCATGCTGTGCATACCAGCCAGCCTGATAAAACAGCCCAACCAGTGTCTGACAGAGTGCACGCCACATGGCTGCAGCCTCACCTTCTGCACAACTGCACTCTTCTCTTGGTTCTGCTTCTTGCGGTCTTTGACAGCCTGACGGTGCTGCGCTGCAGCCTGCGGGTGATGCAGCAGTCACAGCCTGATGAGAGACTCTGAGTCCTCAACATTCAGATGGTCATAATGGCGGGAAGGTCAAATCCTATGCATGCGATGATGATGATGTTGATGATGATGATGATGATGATGATGATGGTGGTGGTGGTGGTGGTGGTGAAATGCTGTGCATGTGCATGGTGTGCCCTCAGCAAGGCGGGTTGGAAACCCGCCACCCAAACACAGCACAGTGACCCCATTACACTAGGGACAAGGCGACCCCCAACACAGCGCACCATGCCGGCATGCCGTGTCGTGCCTGTGTTGCACTAGGCATGCACAGCGTGCACAGCATGACGGTGGCCCTGGCTGCCCACATCTGCGTCCCTCACGGGTTGCTTGTGCTGTAACTTTGGTTGTGACGGCTCCTGGCAGGCATGTGATGATAGCACTACACGCTACCGGCGGCTGCTGCTGCTGTTGCTGCTGCTGCTGGCATGTATCATCACCGTGATGCCAACACAGAGCAGCTGCCACCTGCTCGCCCCAACGCACACGGTCTTGGCAAGCTGCTGCAGTGCTGGTGTCGCCAGCCGCATCCGCAGCACATCCGCACTCACTTTGCGCTTCTCTTTCTGCGAGTCGACTGCTGCCTGCTTCTGCTCCTGGAAGGACTTGCGCAGCGCCTTGGCCTGCATCTTCTTCTCCCAGCTGCTGCCGAGGATGGCGTTCTTGTCTGCACTGGCACGCTTCTCTGCCTCGCCCTTCCATGTCTTGCCAGACACCTGCCAGGCAGCACATGAGCAACACACGTCGCCAGCCGGAGCAGCATGCTTGGAAGGTGAGGGGAAAGCTTCACAAGCACAACCAAGGATTGCAATGCCTAGGCAGGAAGCATGCTCAGGTGCTTGTCACCTTGCACCCATGATGTAGGACAGCCATGATGCAGGGGGCCCCTTCTAGCCATCACAGCGCTGCACTTGCTGCATTGTACTTTGCAATGTGTGCTGTCCGGCAACTTGTCACACACCCATGCACACTGCCAAAATCCCAATACCGCTACCAGCCCAACCACCAGGCTGACGATAAAGAATGCAAAAGGTTGCACAAACGACTCGCAAAGCAATGATGCAGCTGTCACCCGTGGTGGAGCTTGCAAATGTCCAACCAAAATTCAACAGCTGCGGCAGAGGCTGCATAAGTACCTGCACACTGGACTGGCTGCTGCTGCTGCAGCAGCAGGTCATGCAATAGCAGCCTTCGACAGGCATGGTATCCTGCCTAAATACTTCCACGATGTGAATGCCATGAAGCCATCGCCACTCACGTTGCGATATGCCACTCCTTCAGCTCTTTGCCGCTTCACTGCTGGGGCTACCTCCATGTCGTCACCATCATGGTCCATGGCCATCGGCTGCTCCTCTGGCTGCTGCTGTGCTCTGAGAATCTTTTCGTATGTGCGTTTCCCGGTCTTTACTGGCCTGATCTTGTAGCCCCGGGGACCGAGAGAAGCATGCCGCAAGTCCAGAGCCTCTTTCACCTCAACTTGCTTTGGCTCCCACTCCTTACGCTTTCTGCTGCCATTTAGCTCTGACATACTGTGTTTTGCTTTCGTAACGAAACAGTCAGCGAGACAAGCACAGCAAACGGCAAGACTAGCTTCTGACGGCCAGACAATACACAAGGCCTGCAGGTGTTTGGTAGAGTTCAACTCAACACAACTTTACCCTGTCGTTCGTTCCGGTGCAGCTTACCCAGCGCGTTCCCTGGCAGTTGTCGGTTTCTCTTCGTGACATGACAGGTGTTTAGGGTTTCTAGATTATCCAGCGCACACTACCACCACTGCTGATTGCGCCGTTTCCTACCAGCAAGCTACCTGCTTAGCACTACCTGCAGGCATTCCTTGGGGTGCTGCTGTTTGTTTTCAACCTGACTGCTGCCACCTCAGTGAAACGTCTCAGTGCACTCATGTCAAGCAGGACCTGAGGCTAGCAATGTCAAAGATTGGGGCCTGAGGCTAGCATATCACGGCTGGACACGTCCAGGCTATCCTCCTTGACCGACTAACAAACGAGGTGGATCCCAACACAGCAAGTATAGCGTGTCTGTTACATCAGCAGGCTAAACCACGGCAGGCCCCGCTGCAGGTGCACCCGCACAAGTAAGCAGCCTTAGGCAGTGTCCTGCACTGGGAACTCAAACACCACGTCCTTGCCGGTCAGCTTCTTGTACACGCCTGCAAAGGTCTCCAGCTTGTACTCGGTGGTGTTGCGGTCCTTGGGGTCCAGGAACACCTGCGGCGGCAGTCGGCAGCAGCAAGGAAGCACACGAGGGGGTGCGTTGATGGTTGCTGGTCTTTGAACGGCCGGCAGAAACATGGAAAGTGCATGTAGCAGGCGACTATGCTGCTGGCATTGCAACCACACAGGGTATACGTCCTGGCCTCTGCCAAACACACGTGCCTTGGCAACTGCTTTGTTAGCCAGGCCCAACAAGTGCCGCAGCCACTGACCCGCTTCTCAGCATGCCTGCCATGCCACCAAAAGTGGGTCGAGCCACGGCTTGCAGCTGCTGCAAGTATAGCTGCTGTGCGCTTCAGCCTGGCCCCACAAAACGGCTCTGCTGCAGGCGTCGCCCGCAGCCTGCTCACCCCCTGGCAGCTGGCCTTGGCAGCCTGCCACGCCCGCGGCCATTCGCCTGCATGCGCACTGTCTGGTGCTGCTGCCCACCCAAGTGCCATCCCGCCTGATGCTGCTGCCCACCCAAGTGCCGGGCACACCCCAACCATACCCAGCTCGTCCAGCAACCCCCCTGCCTTCAATCCCCAGCCCCAGCCCAATGTGCGCCACTCCTTGGCGTCTACACCTCAGAAGCGATGTGCACACCACCATCACTTCAAACCCCACACCCATGCCCTCTGCCTCTGACCACCGCCGCCGCGGCGCCTGCCGCCGTCCTCACCTTGAGCACCTTGGAGCCGTCCAGCCTGTAGCGGATGCGCTTGCCCACAATCTCTGTGGGGTATACCAGGTCATCCAGGATGGCGTCGTGCACCTGCGGGGCAGCGTGAGCAACGCGGCGGGCCAACAGTTACACAATGGGACAGCTGCACATGGGACAGCCATACACATGGCATGCAGCCTGTGAGAACTGCAGCAAGGCGTTGTGACGCAGGGACAAGCGCCCGCCTGCCTGCCGCGGCAAGGCCTCCTGTGCATGTGCACCACGCGACGACAAGCAGGGCATGCTGGTGCCAGATACTTGCTGCCGAGCGCGCAGCGTGTCGTGCTGCTGCGCCGGGCATGGCGCCAAGTGCTGCTGCAACTGCCGTGGCCGCTGCTCCTGCCTTCACAGCCTGCCAGGAGCCACAACTGCTGCTGCCCTCAGCCAAAATGTCCCCTCTTCCTTGTGGCCCAGTGCACCCTGCGCAGCAGGTCCGCCTGTTGGTACCATAACCGCTGCTGCTGCCGGCGGGCTACACTACGCCCGGCGCAGCTGCTGTGCTGTACAGCAGCCCTGAGCTCAGCCCGACAGCTCGCTCATTGGCTCGCCGCGCGCAACTTTTGCTGCAGCACCTGCTGCGATGCAACTTCAAGGGTGCAATTTTGATGCGGTGCTGCTGTACCAGCAGACTGCCGCCAGCGGCTCCCGCTTGCTGCTTAGCTTCAACTGCTGCAGCCTACACTCAACCCCCTGGCGGTGATCTGGCTGGTGTGCGGCTGCTCCTGCACAACACCGGAAGCGCAACTTACCCCACGCAAGCTTGCTGCTGCTGCTGCTGCTGCTCCTGGTGGTACTGCTGCTGCACGGCGGCTGCGTCAAGCGTGGCCTGCTGCCGAGCCACTCACCGCAGTGAGGGTGCGGCTGCGCGGCCTTGCGTTGGACTTGCCGCCTGTTGGTGGTGGCATGATGCGCCTGTTGGCCACCACCACTACGTCCTTGCCGCTGAACTTCTTCTCCAGCTCACGCACCAGGCGCTGCTGGATCTTGTGGAAGTTCTTCAGCAGGCGGAACGGCACCTGTTGACAATCAGTGTGTTATTTTTGGTGGGGTTGGCGCAGCAGCAGCAGCAGTGTGAGCCAAGGGGTGCAATGTGGGATTCGCAGGACCCTGATTCAGCAGGGGAGCCAAAGGCGCAGGCATGCATAGACACTGGGAGTGGAAGGGCGTGCAGCTGCTGCTCAACCACAGCCAGTTCCCGGCAGCAGCCAAGCACCTGCGCAGCATTGTCTGTTGGACAGCATGGCGTGCCTGCTGCTGCCTGCCTGCCACAAGACACAGCCTCTGCTGGAGGCGTCTGCCGCCAGCCAGCCCAACAGCCCAACTGCTCAGCTGCTGTGTCAGACAGCCTCCTAGCACTGCACTGCGACCAGCAGCTTGTTGACATTGTGCTGCAAGTGCAATGTAAAGTGCAGCAGCTCTGCAGCTGCTGCTGTGGCAAGTGCGGCTTGTGCCTGTGTATGCCGGCCTGTGTGGCGAGAGCCTGTGTTTGCAGGCCCGCGCAGAGAGCTCCGGCTGCCAACTTGTCACAGCTGGCGGGTGCCGCATGACGCAGTTTGCAACGTCAGAGCGCTTCCGCTCCAACTCGCAGCGGCTGCTGCAGCTGTCAGCTGTCAGCTGCCGATGAACCAGCAGCAGCTGCTGTTGTTCACCAGGCCCGTGCCGGGTGTGCTGCTGCAGCTGCGGCTCCCCTTGCTGACGCGAGCCTGCATGCGCCACGCTGGTGCTCCAGGGCCTGCTGGTGTGCGTGCCTGCACCGCAGCATGTGCCTGCACGCAGCGTGCTGGGTGCCACTGCAGCTGACACACGCCCCCTGCTGCTGCTGCTGCTGGTTCGTCTGTTGCTGGTGCAGATGCTGCAGGCCCGGATTGGCATCATACATCATGCATGGCGCATACAACTACTCACGTGCACGATGATGGCCTTGCGTGCAGAGACATCCACCTCCTTGGCTGCTGTGATGTACAGATCCCTCAGGTCTGCCTTCAGCTCATTGTTGGTGGCCTCCAGGTCGAACAGAGCCTGCATACAGCAATTCAGCAGCGCTGTCAATTGATGCTGGCTGCCACTGCCGGCACAGCTGCTGCTGCCAGGGCACGACACTGCTGCCCATCCTGCTGCAACTGCTGTGGGATGAAGCTGCGCCAGCTTGCTCGTCCATGCAAAGTTTGAGTAACAAAGCAGCATCTGGCACACACCTGGGCCACAGACTCCTCGAAATCATCGGGCTCAGCCCCCTTCTCCTTGACGATCTTCTTGCGTGCTGTGAACATCCTTGCTGCTGCCACAACAAGGCACCTGTGGCATCAATAGCAATTGGTGCGATTCTCAGAACCAGAACAGCGCACCGCAGCCAGCCTTGAGCGCCACTGCCGGCCACCAGAGCAGCCGTCATCCAATGCCCATGCAGTCAAATTTATCAGCTTACCTAGGATGATACAGCAATAGTTGAAAAGGAAAGAACAAACCGTCCCTCTGCGGGATATCGCCCCCGCACTGCAGTGTGTCTCACACCCTTGCAAAACCCTGCTGCTTCAACTTGAGTGCTGAGGTCGCTCCTATGACCTTGTCGCAGTCCAATGCCGTGCTGATCGCTCATTGGCACTGCCCAGCAAGCTTGCCCACTCTGGCTGTTGTGAGTTCGGAGAGTGGGAGCGTTTTGCCATACGCACACTGGTCGTGGTTACATTGTAGCAGTGATTCGCGGTGCAGTTGAAGCCTGTAGGGCCCCTTACTTGCTCGCTGGTGGCAGAGCAACTAGTCACGATGGCTTCAGGCACTGTTGGATATCTAGTGATCACAGCCATCGAGGCATCTGGCAAAAACAAGGATGAAAACTATGTATGGGATTCTTCGGACTTTGAGGGCTACGTGAAGGGTAAGATCCCGGTCTGCTGCTCGTTCCCACCAATCTGCAGAACAGGCGTGCCTACCTTGAGCCAACAACGGGTGCCTTGATGCTGCAGTTGAGCTTAGGGGTGGAGCCCGCAACATAAAGGTTTCCACCAAGAAGGCAGGAGTGCAGGGCACAGCCATCCTGTGGAATGAAGCCATGACCCTGTAAGTGCAGTTGCTGGTGGTGGTGGTGGTGGTGGTGGTGGTGGGAGCATATGTTGCAGCTGCAATGCACAACCGTAATGAAAACATGATTTCATGGTGAATCTATTCTGAAAGGCACCAACTGGAAATGCATGCTGGCATGCAAGTCAGTCAGCCAACATGTTAGGTTTGGTACAAGCCGCAGACAGCTGCACTGAGCGTGATCTGCTCAGTCAAGACAAGGCGGCACCTGTCGCCCCCGCTGCCAGCGTCCGCATGTACCTCCGCATGTACCGCATGTACCGCATGTACCGCATGTACCTCCACACCATCACGTCCGTACTGCGGCGTGCGGCTGCGGCTGAGGCTGTGCTGCACCAACGCAGCTTCGGCTCGTCTGCTGTCAGCCCCATGCTGCTGCCTTGATGCGACGGGTTCCTTTCACCTCCACAACCATAGCTGCACACCTGCTTCATGCAGACGTCACAACTACTGTTACTTAGATGACCTTCTTTCTGTGGCTCAACATCCTGTGTCGTTGCTCTGTGTGTGGCTTTGCAGGGAGGTGCTGGAGGGGGCCAATGAGCTGCGGGTCATGCTGTGCCGTGACAAGCTGGTGCAGTCCGGCAGCGGCGTGAAGCGCGGCACCAGCGTCATCGCAGCGTGCGGTAAGCACAGCAGCAGCGGCAGCAGCAGCAGTGCTGTGCTGGGGAGCGTCAGGCGGCACAGCAGCGCGAGGCTGCGGCAGCTGTCCCAACCCAGCAGCAGCTGATGCACAGCAGGTGCCCGCAGCTGCTGGCAGGGGCAGCCGCAGGCCCTGCAGGCGTTGTGAAAGCAGCATGTGTGCAGTCCACCACGGGCTTGTTACAGAACGAGGAGACAGCGCAGGAGACAGCAGCTGAGCTGCTCCGTCATCGGCGCCCCAAAATGCGCTCGGCGCCTGCCACCACTGGCTGACCGCACGCGCTGCCCTGCCCTGCAGGCATCTTCGTGTCGGACATCCTTGATGCTGTGCCCATCGACAAGTACTTTGAGCTGTTCAAGCCCTCGGCAGGCGGCGAGGGCGGCTTCATCAGGCTGGGGCTGGACTTCGTCAAGGACCCCAACGACCTGCCTCGCACACGCGGTGAGCGCCGCGGTCTGCTGCACAACGTCGCGGTGTCCTGCTGCTGCAAGTTTCAAGTAAAGCTGCGTTGCACGCCTGCATTGCTGCGGGGGCCGTGCCTAGGGCGGTCCCCAGACCTGCCGCACACGCGCCGTGCATTTTGAGTGCTCCTGTGTCACCTTGCCAGGTCGGTGCGCTTGTGCCGCTGCGCCGTATCATGAATGCATGCAGGGGCGGCGCAGGTCTGCGGCTTGCCGTGGATGTATGCACGCACCTGCACAGCAGCTGAGTGCGGCATGCGCCTGCCTTGCTGCTGCTGCTGCGTGCTGCCGCCTGCCCTGCGTGCTCGCTGCTGCAGACGCGCTGCCGAATGGGCTGCCAGCAGCAGCCGGGGCTGCCCAGGAGGCGGGCAGCAGAAAACGCAAGGGGTGCGTGCAGCGCCGTGCAGTGCAGTGCAGCGCTGTGCAGTGCCGTGCAGCTCAACGCAGTGCAGCGCCGGAGTAGGAATGCAGCACGCAAGCGGCTGTGCAGTGCGTCTGCATGCAGCATGCCTTGACTCTCCTGCAGCAGACCACTTTCTGCAATGGCTGGGTGCTGATATGGCAGGACCTGCTGGTCAATGCGCCGGAGGTGTCAGGGCTTGTTCCCTGGCGCCCCTGCACCTGTTTACTGGCAAACTACCCTGTTGCTTCCGCCCTGCCTGTGCTGATGGCGGCGCTGCTGCTGCTGCTGCTGCTGCTGCTGCTGCTGCTGCTGCTGCAGGCGCGGTGCTGCTTGGAAGGTGCCCCTTGTGCTGCTGTCGCTGGCCGCTGCAGGTGCTGGCGGCTTCTTTGGCTGGAAGCACTACCAGGAGAACATCAAATACAAGGACAGCAGCAGCAAGAAAGACAGCAGCAGCAGCAGCAGCAAGGACAGCAAGAAGAAGAAGTAACGTGCACCTGCTTCCTGCTGGCAAGCTGGAACCTGTTGCAGTTCCAATTGGGGCACTTCATGGATGGTATGCAGCATATGTTGTGCAGGCCTCTCGGTGTGCAAGCTGCCTGCAGTCGCCAGCCTGCAGCTTGCAGCACTGATTCCTGTGCATGCGTCCTGGGTGGGGCTTGCAGCAGCTTGCAGCAACTGCAGCCCCTTTCACAGCAGCCGCTCCGACTGCAGCTCGTCAGTCACGGGTTGTGCTGAGAAGTATGGACCGACTCCAGCAATGCAGCAGCAGCGCTGGCAAGTGTCCAGCTTTTCAGGTGCATGATCTTCCTGTAGTCGGGGTGACTGCTGTAGAACATGCTATGTGCTGCTTGTGGGCAGTTGGCCGTGGATATTTCGTTTGTACGCTTGCAGTTGTGCTTCGTAGTTGGGGAGGGCTGCTCACCAGTTTGAGGGTGGGATGTGCTCGAGACTATGGTCGCAACGGTCAGGGTACTGGATAGTTACATGTGTAGGCCGAAAAGGAGGGGGAAGTTGTGCAGCATTTATCAGCTGCGTTCAAAGACTGAACACTTGTGCTGACCTGGCAGGCCGTGCATGCATGTTGTGTTGGATGCGTGCTGGCGCGCAGCGTGTGTGCATGCCCGATGGGTGTGGCAGGGGATCGTATCAGCCCAAATCCATTCAATGAGCGCAGCGTTGTCACTGAGTTGCTGCGAGCAGCAAAGTGTTTCCGGAGCAGTGTGTGACAGCCTGTCAGACACCCGATGACATCATCATCATACTGTCTGTGCAATTGGCCCTCCTGGCTGTCGCAGCCGAATGCACAGCTGCTGTCTGAGGATCTGCAACCCAGCTGCTGTCCGAGGATCCTGGTTAGGAAGGTGTGACGTGAAGTGTTGGGGCAGAGCATCTCGCAGACCGCCTTGTGCCCAAATGAATTTGTGCAGCATGGGTGTAGGGGTGCTAGGGTACGCCATCATTGAGTGACAGCAGTGTTTATGACTGATCCTGTTCTTGTGGTGGCGGTTTCAGCAGCGGTGTGACTGTGTGTGCATACTCACAGGTGGCATCTGGACTCCTCATATCTCACTGCTTACGGACATCTTTGGATGAACAGCAGTGCGACTGCACATATGTTGCCAGGCAGCGGCCGGGGTGGATCAGCCAACCCGCGCTTGCAACCCTTTGCAGGGATCATCATCATCATATTACCCATTCAAGCCATAGCAACCCTTTGCAGGGATAAGATGTAACACCTGACTGCTCGCCATATGCGTCTGCAGGTTGCTACTGCCACTCTGATATCAGAGTGTGGCATTGATGCCGCAGCTCTGCAGCAGGGGTGCTGCCAGGCGGGCGGGCCGCCCCTGAGTGTACCTGTTTCCAGGGAAACACTGCTGCAAAGCACGTTCAGTGTGCTGGCAGCAAATGCAGCATCCAGACTGCTGCAACTCTTTATAACATTGCTGGAGTCCGCCCCCCCCCCCTGCAGTCACCACCATGATGGTCAGTAGATGACCTGTTTTGCATCATGGCGCAGAGAGCCTCTGCTTCTCCTTGCTCTTTCGCAAGACGGCATGCTATGCACAGGTATGCAGTTACCAAAGAAGGGGCCGTGCCGTTTATCAACGCTCACAGAGACGCATGTGCACAGCACATGTGTTGCAGCCTCCTGGGCGCTACGCCTACTGAAGGACAGACACCACCCCAACAAACCTTGCATGCTGCCAGCCAGCAGCAGGGTAGCCAGGCAGTTGGGGCGCTCATGTGCCACAACATACGATCTCCAGTGAAAGCACACACGCACACACACCATGCTGCATACGTGTTTGGAGCTGTGATGCTGAACAGTTGCTACCCCAACGCCCCACACAATTGCATTGTTTTTGCTGACGCATGGCATGCACCTGTCTTGCAGACCCGCCCCAACCGCACAACAGAAGGTATGATGCAACATGCCGTGCTCTGTAAACAAATGGCCTGAATGCCGTGCAATTCCGTATATTGCGTACAGGGACAGACCTAGCAGTCAACTGTGACATGAGGACATATAAGGCGGTGCCTTGCAGACACTGCCCAAGTGTGGTAGCAGCCCTCACAGCAAGCTGACAGATGCTGTCAAGCCTTTCCTACAGCAGATCGCTGGTGGAACGAGCTGAACACAACATTGTGCAGGTGAAACAAAACATGCTATCCAAGCTGCGCAGAATGCTGACCTTTCAATACCCTGCAACACCACCACCATCACCCGGTGCAGAGCTAGCTGGCTGGTGGCCATTGAAACACCGTGCAAGCGGACGCGCTGACCACACCCAGGGTATTAGGCTGCCTTCCAGGGGCTCTCAACTGCCTCACATGCGCAACGCTTGATCATGGCTGCACTAAGGTGCAGAGCAATGCAATAGTCTGCATTTAGACGTCCAAGCAAGCACATCACCAGACCAGTGCCCGCCTCCTTCCCCGCGGAGTTTCATGCCACAACTGACACGCGTAATGCAGCTGCATCACGCCGCGCTGCGTGCTGCAACTTGAAGCACATGCGCCCTGCCTCTGCCCTGTGCCCTAGTGCCCCAAAGCAAGGCAAGGGTGCCCCAGCTCGGCAACCTTGCAACGCACTCAGAGAGACTGATGTGACAGCAGCACGACGCTAACAAATTTTGATGATCGCAATCCTTAGCAGCGGCATGGCTGCAACTGATATGAGGGCCACAGTTTACTGTTGCATTTGCCGCTTGCTGCACGGAACACGCCAGTGCGGGCGCACATCGCACGCGTGGCTGCCGCCTGCACCCTGGCCAAGTGCACAGTGCAGATAGCGCCAGCCGCACTACAAACCTCCTGATATGACACCGATTGGTAGGACGTGTAACAATGAATATGAGTTGCGAGCAGCCCATCAGCCAACCATGGCCTGTGCAACCCTGCAAAGGCTGCGGCGACTCTGCAGCTGCAACCACGCTGCCCCAGCCCGAGGTGTGCAGCGCAAGAGTGAAAACAGCATGATGGGGCGGCAAACCTCCCGCACTCATGCAGCGCCGCACACCCGGCAGCTGAACCAAGTGCAGCTGGGAGCCATTCCAGACAAGCAGGCCACCACTGCCACCCGCCTCAGCACTGAACTAATGAGCAGCACACGCTCAGCACACAAAGTGAACCGCAACACAACACGGGCCTCAACTCTACATCACGCTGCAGACGACAACTCCCCAGCTGCTGACACAACCCTGCACACCTGCAGTCAGCCACTCTCAGCACACCATAACCAGAGCTGCTGCTGCTGCCACATGGCAGACAGTGCAGCACACCTGCAGCTGCAGCAGGCGCAGCAGCAGCATTGCGACAATCACACAATGCATGCTGCTGCAACGTCACACCTCCACCTGGACAGCGGAACAAGCGTCATCTGCGTTGCACGCCGTTCCAAGCCAGCCGGCTGCAGCATGCCGCGCCTAACGCTCAGTGCTTGGGCCAGTCTCCTACACGCCGCTCCTTGGGCCCCGCTGACAGCGGGGATCACGCCTCTGGGTAGTCCAGCGACGCCTCGTAGCTCTCCATTGCGTCATCGATGTAGTCATCAGTCTCCTGCAGCCCGGTGTAGGTGCCAGTGCCCAGCTGCCGTGATTCCTGCAAGCAGCAGCACCGCACACACCGCCCAGGCGTGCAGCTGTGACAGCGGCACCAGGCGCAGCGACCGCATGGCACAGCTGGACCTGCATTGACAGCCGGTTGCTGATGGCTGCCGCCATCTAACGCGTGGGGCAGCAGAATCGCGGCGGCAGCACCACAGCGTGCGTGCTGCACCCTGCAGCAAGTAAAGCACCATCAGCACCACGGCACAAACAGCGCAGCGCAAGCAGAAAACCACCGCAGCCCGCGGACGCCTGCACACCAGCGCGCTGCTCATCCCCTGTCCATGTGCGCCCTGCCGCTCACACCCGACAGCCACCAGCAACATGACAGCAGCAAACACAAAAGCACCACGCCGCCGCCGCACACCGTACCTGCACGATGCGGCTGATCTCCTCCACGCTCTGCAGGCCCTCGGGCAGCGGCTGTGGCCTGTCGTTCATCTCCTTGACGCCGGGCGGCAGGTTCTTGCAGTACCAGGGGTGGTCGTAGATCTGCGCGACGTTGATGCGCTGCGCAGGGTCTGCCACCAGCACGCGGCGCAGCAGGTCCTGCCCCTCCGGCGACAGCTTGATGTGGCTGGGTATGTGGTAGTCCACCTTGAGGATGCGCTGCAGACAGAAGCGCGGGGCGGCACGGGAGGCGTCAGCACGGCGTGCCACGCGCGGGCGGCACAGCAGAGGCGCAGCTGGATATGCGTTGCAAGCAAGGCAGCCGCCACATCAGGGCAGCTGCTCGTGGCACGAAGTGGTGCTGCGGTTGCAGCGCACAGCGCACCACACGCGGCCTCCCTGGCCGTGGAAGCTGCTGGTGCGTTGCAGTGTTTGCGCAGCGACGACACCTCGCCAACCAACAGGCCCCTGCATGACAGGCCCCAGCACACTACGGCGTCTGTCGTGCGCACGCGTGGGCAGCCCGCACCTGAATCATCTTCTGCAGCTTCTGGCTGTCTGTCTTGTCCTCTGGCCGCTCAAAGGGGTACGCGCCCACCAGCATCACATACAGCATCACACCGCAGCTCCAGATGTCCGCAATCTGCACACACAGACGCGGCCACAACGGCACAGCAGGTCAGTCGCTTGCCGGCACGCCACAGCAGCACTGCAGCTAATCAACTTCCACATGTGGGCCCAGCAGTGCCGTGCACCCACATTTGGTCTAGACAAATCGCCAAAGTATGTGAGCCACAGTGCGCTGTGGGCCAGCTGGCATCTCACCGATGCTGCTGCTGTTGCTGCTGTCGCCTGCAGGGCCTCACCTTGCCATCGTACGTCTTGCCGCGCGTTGTGAGGATGACCTCTGGCGCCAGGTATGCTGGCGTGCCCACGCGGCTGCCAGGCGCTGACTGGAACTTCTCATGCTGCGCATGACCAGATTCACAACAGCAGGCGATCCAGAGCGCAGACAGAACACATAGCAGGGTTGGCTTGCAGGCGCAACGAGCACCAAAATCAGATGGAAGACGAGCAGGTCTGTCTGCCTCGCGCATGAACACACAGTACCTCTTAAAACTTTGCTGCGCACAACTGCACTCCAGGCTGGACAGCACAGGAATCCTGCAAACTGCCATCCGTCGAACAAACCAGTAAAGGTGCAGCGTTCTCTGATCATCACCTCACCTTGGAGTAGCCAAAGTCGCAGATCTTGACCAGCGGCCGCGGGCTGCTGTCCAGCAGCGTGTTCTCCAGCTTGATGTCGCGGTTCACCACACCCTGGCCACATCAGAGGAGGTGGGTGGGGCGGCAATGCACGTGCAGCGTCGTGTGGGCACTTGCCTCAGGGAGCGAGTGCATGCGGCGTCTGTCCAACACAGACGACGCCCTGCCGGCCATAAACAGCATGTGGTGCATGCATACCTGTGCGGCGGTGACGCCTCTGCAGTTGCCGGTACACGGCATGTAAGTGATTGAAAACAATTACTCATGCATGGATTAGGCAGCAGCAGATGCAGTCATCATGGCATGCAAGAAGGGACTCACAGCAGCTGCCTTATCTATCCATGCAAGCCTTTGGCACTTGAAAGAGATGCACGGTGGCTGCGCTGTCGCTGCGTGCAGCCCTTTTAACTGCACCGCACTGCCCTGTAACGCAACAGCTGCCCTGACGTGGCCACGCCTTGTCCCCAAACACTTCAGCCCCTGCTGTTGGGGCCCCATCCGCACTACCCACACTCACGGCTGTTGTTGATTGCTGCTTTACTTGAGCACTGCTGCATCCTGCATGCTGTGCAGCTTGATACCCCATGCAAGTCACAGCTGACAGCTTGCGCCGCTTCTGCCCCTGCAACTGCTACTTTGTGCAGGTGCAGCTCCTCGCCTGCTGCCACTGCTACTGCTGCTGCTGCGGTGCTAACCACGCACCATTCTGTGGCAGTAGTCCAGCCCTACAATCAACTGTTGGAAGAACCACCGTGCCTCCTCCTCCCGCAGGCCGTTCTTCTTGACAACGTACTCAAACATGTCGCCGCCGGACGCAAACTCCATAGCAATGCCCAGGTACTGTGAAGTAAGGAAAACCTGCAGGGTGACACATGGTAATGCGCATGTTAAGAGGCATGCAACATTCACAATTGCCAGCAGGCAGCGCACTCGCTGCAGCGGGCTGCCAGCTGCAGTTTTAAGGTGCAACCAACTCTGACAGCTGAGGTGCTGTGAAAGAAGCACAGTAGCACAGCTGCTGCCGCAACGCAGGACCTGCACACAAGGCAAGCAACCCACTGCTGACATCAGTGCTGCCTGCCTTCGTGTCGGCACTTCCCTGCGCCATGTTGCTTCACAACCACTTTCCTCCCGGACCTGGCTATTACTGATTGCTGTTGCTGCTTCATCTCAACAAGCGGGACAAGAGGAAGTGCATAGCCAACAGCTGCACAGCTGGCGCAAGCAGCAGTGCCAATGATTCAGCCCCAGCCTCCTGCTTGAAGCCCACCTCCTTGAACTGCACGATGTGTGGGTGCACCAGGCATCTGTGATTGAGGATCTCGCGCTCTACGTACTTGGTAACCTGCACAAGAGCCAGACGCAGCAGAAGGCAGGTGCAACAGTACGCAAGGTCGGACCTGCTAGGGCTCACTGAAGGCCATGTAAGATTCCAGGCAGCTGCAGTCACATGATCAATAGCTACTTATATGATCCGTCCCACTGTCGCACCTTATCGCCCCGCTCGATAAACTTGCAGGCAATAAGCTCCCCAGTCTGCTTGTCGCGTGCCAGCTGCACGAAACCGAAAGTCCCGCTGTTCAAATCTCTTATCTGCAGCAATACAATATTGACGTTAGCTACGGCGCGCCCAGCCTCTTGCAAGAGAACCGAGGAAATATGTTTGCAGTGCCTGCCTTCTCGTATCGCGGGTGGCCCTCCATGGGCTCAGGCTTTGGTGTGCGCTGCATAATTGCTTTTGTCCGCAGTCTTCGACGAGCAGGCACGCACTGATATCCAAAGAAAGCACTTGTGCTGCTTATGAGTCAAGCAGGCGCAAATGCTGTTTGAGCACGTTAACAACCAGTCTCAATTACAAGTCAAATATGCTTGAATCAAACGCAGAATTACACAAGTAGGTGGCCTCTCAGCAGCAGTGCTGCTACACCCAAATAACACATAACCTGCACAACCTAATGCCTAGAGGTTCACTTGCTGCTGAGCATAGCCTGCGAGAACAGCCATACACGTATGACTTCTCTTCTTATAGGGGCTACCTGGTTAATTACACACAGGAGCTTGGGTATATTGCTCTCAAACAGCAGGGTGTCTGCAATGGCACATGTGCCATGTGTGCACACTTGGCCCCGGCAGTACAAGCTTGTACTTAAGCTTTGTTTGACGTGCAGCCAGGTCCGATCCAGGATGGTCAAGGGCACACTGAACAAGCCATTGGTCCGAGCCAATTAAAAAGGCAAGGTACTGTGGCATCCATGACAACAGACAGGCGAAGCAGCACGGCAGACAAGCACTCAACGTGTGCGATGCTGCGCAAGTATCTAGGTCCAGCAAAACTGCATGCCCCCCTTCAGGGCATGATGTCAAGCATTCGCAGCAGTCCGCTAAACCATCCCCAGCGGCAAAGCACACATCACGGTGATGTGGTGATGTCATCACCATCACACATCATTGATGTTTGATTGCCCTGCTACTTCTGCTCAATCAATCAATCAATCAATTACACGTTTTTCTAGCAAGAGTGACAACCCAAAAGAAAGGGGAGCCGCTCCCAAACCACCTTCAGTGGTTCCTAACCGGTGGGCGCAGGCCCACAAGCTAGATACGGCCAAAACCTTGAACGCAAGAGCGCTCGCTTGACAGATCTCTCATGCAATGATCATACCCAAACCCTAATCACTGATGGCCCTGAGCTGGACCACAGCGTCAGTGCACTCCCGCTTGGGATGAATCCTCCCACAAGGGCACTGCCAGCCCACACCAGCAATCATAAACGGCTCACTAGAAACCGGATACATCTGCTGTAGGCGTTGCTGTCTCATGAGTGACTGCTGCTGCCTGTAGTGGGAGGAGGAACGGGAGAACCGCAGGGGAGCCCCTACGGCCTCAGGGTGTGTAACCCTGTAGACCATAGAACGCCATGCACCCCTCATAAGACAGTAACCACGCAGGTCATCCATCTGATGAGGGAGTCCCAGCCGCTGCAAGTCGCTGTGTACACAATCATGCCACCGAACTGGAGGCCGGCCCCTAGGCCGCTTCGTAACTCCATGCAATGAAGAAAACAAAGCAACTTGGGGGATCCTGCATTCATCCATGCGCACAACATGCCCCAGCCACCTCAGGCGAGCCGCCGCAAGGTGTTCTGCAAGGCTGACTGTGCCACACTGCTTCCTGATATTCACCAGACGGTGTCTATCAGAGAGCCGCACATGTAACAGCTGCCGCAAGCAGCTAGAATGTACACACTCCAGGCGCTCCGTCTGTTGCTTAGTCAAAGCCCATGTCTCACTGGCAAACATGATAACAGGCAAAACATACGCATTGTAGCATCGCATATTCACACTCACAGACATGTTCTTCATCCCCCAGAGTCTCTGCATCTGAGTAAACCTGCCTTTGGCCTTGCTTATGCGGGCACATACTTCTGCATCACAAGTGGCAGTTGTATCAACAATGCCACCGAGATACTTGAAGCTAGACACATAATTTGCCACCCCTCCTGACAGCTGCACACCTTGCGGCGGAGGACCAGTAGAAGACGGTGCCAGAGCTAGCAACTCTGTTTTGCTGGCATTGATACGCATGCCCATTTTGTTGCAAATGTCATCCACAATCCTGAGCATGCATTCAAGCTCCTCCTGACAGCAACTCATGAGCACCATATCATCTGCATACAACAAAGTGGAAAGGGTAAACAAGCAGGAACCAGCACCGGTTGACGTTCTGCTCAGAGGGATAGTATGTTTGCTGAGATCAGATCTATGCCGGGTTGCGCTGAAAAGTTGCGCAGCGTTTTGTCCATGGCTGATTTGTCAATCAAGGTGTTGCGTTTTGTATCTGATGATATTTGGCGCAGTTCTGGTAGATGCCGGATGGTGTCACCGTGTATTGCTGCTTTTCTTGTCAAGTCTTGGGCTGTGCGCAATGCATGCAAACATTCTGGAGCAGTGCTCCCTCCTCTTTCCGCCCCGGTGGGGCGCGGGGTCGATGGCGCTGATGCTATGGCTTAAATGGATGATGTGATGATGATGATGATGATGATGATGATGATGATGATGATGATGATGATGATGACCATCACCAGTGTACAGGCAGCCAAACGTAGGATATCCATGTGACGGCAGGTTTTTAGGCAGGCAGCACATTCATGTGACCAGCAGCATAACAGCAGTAGAAGCAGTCTTCAAACAAACCACCACATGCACCACGTCGGGTACACTCACAAACACGCGTGCACACCATCACATGCCCGTGTTCTCCGAGCCAGCTCACAGCCTTCGACGCCTGAAACTGGCGCAGCCGCCCAGACCACACAAGGAATGTAGCACAAAAGAAATGGTGACAGTCCACCTGTGAACCAACTGTACGTCACAGCCCACTGCCCGGCATCACCATGGCTCTCACAAAAGCTGACAGTGCAGGCGGCCTGCCAGAATCACAGCTATAAGGTGCCAGCACGCTCAGATACAAGGTTCCAGCACGCTCAGATCACCAGTGGTTGTGGGGCCGGCCCCAACCCGCGCTGCAGTTCAGCACCAGCACCTGCATGTGCAGCGCGTGCCATACCTATGCCAAGTCTCCATCAACCCCAGGCATAGCTTCTGCAGCCGCAGCCCCTTCAACTGCTGCTGCTGCCGCCGGTCCGTCGCCGCTTGCCGCTGCCGCGCTCGATGCAGCCGTGTACTCCCGCCGTGCAGCTGACGCAGCGGACAGCAGCTCTGCCAGCGGCGGCACCTCCACCTCCTCCGCCAGCTCAGCGGTGAGCTGCCCACCCAAGCTGCCAACCTGCAGGCAGGTATCAGGCACAGCAGCAGCATCAGCACGACCATGTTGAACGCACGCCCAGCCAGCTTCCACAGCAGCCACTTGACTGTGGGACTTCAGCCTGTTGATATGGTGAAAGGTGCAATGCTGCATTGCTCCCAGCATGTGCAATTGTCACGTCCCAACATCAACAGCTCCTGTCCCAAGAGGCAGGCGCATCTGCACCTCAGCAGTACATGCACTGTGCAGTACAAACCCCAAACAACGCTCGCCTGTGCCAGTACATCTGGACGCGGTGTGGTGTGCCACCTACCTGCTTTTTGAGGGCCTCCCTGTCCATGTTCAGCCGCTGCGCCTGCGCATGCAGTGATGTCATGTGCTGCTGCAGCGCAGCCGCCTCGACCTGCAGTGCATCGAACGCATGGCCGCTCTCTGCGAGCTGCTGCATCAGGACTTCTGCTTGCTCTGCCTTGCGTGCGCGGCTGCGACGCGCTGCCTCTCTGTTGGACTGCTTGCGGCGCCACTTTGCCAGCTCCTTGGGGTCCTGCGCCAGGTCAGCACGCAGGCAAGGCAGTGCAACAGCCAGTCAAACTTCAAACATCATGAGCAGATGTGCCGCCAGCTCAACAGGCAGGCGCCTGCAGCCACTTGACCAGTGGACACCACCATCCGCCGAGCCCCTCCGCAGCAGTGTGCCTAGGTTATGAAGTGGGAGCAAATTGGTATGTCATTGACTCAGCAGCCGTGGAAGGAATGTGAATTTCAAATACGTTGACCAGGCACGCAGGCAGGAAGGGAGGCAGGCAAGCAGGCACACGGGCCAGCAGGCAGGGAAGCAGGCAGGCGCACATGCGGGCACTGAGACCGCAAGATGGTTCACAACAAGCACAGGCCTCTCACCGTTGGCTCCTCGCCAAGATCCTCATCAGCTGCAGCTGCGGCAGCAGCAGCAGAGCCCCGCGCACCCCGCCCGCTGCCGCTGCGCGCCCTAGGCCGTTTGCCACCAGCCCCGCTGCTGGTGGCAGCAGCTGCTGCATCATGCGGAGGCTCAGCTGATGCGGCTGCTGCTGCTGCAAGAGCTGCCAGCACTGCTGTGCGGTCCGGCTCAGCTGCTGCTTCTTGCTCCTCCTCGTCTGCACGCCATTCCTCCTGCAGTGCACAGCAATGCAGTGCAGCAACAGTGTGAGCAAATGTGTTGGTGAGCATGTCAGCACCGGCAAAGAAAAACAAAGGCAGCAGGATATGTTCCTGCAAGAAACTGAAGAAAGAGAAAGCTGCAGTCCCACGTCAAAACAAGTGCTACCACCACCCAACGTGCCTTATATAGCCCCCTCCCGGTGCGTGGCGGCAAGCCAAGCAGCTGCGGGCGCGCAAGCACACGCCACACAGGCACGTGCCGCACCTCAGAGTAGGTTGCTGCTGCAGCCGCAGCAGCACGTGGCCGCTTCCTGTTGGATGGTTGCTGCAGCATTGCTTGACCAGCACCTGTACTGCCTTGGCGCCGTCCCCCTGCCTGAGCTGATGTGGCTGCTGTGTCTGACGGTAGCTGGGCTCCTGCTTGACCTGCACTGACAGCTGCGCTTGTTCCCGCGAGTGGACCGGTTGCAGGCGCTGCACTATGTGGACCTGTGCTTCCTGGGGGGCCCAGGCCAGCCGGTGCTAGGGATTGCAGAGCACCAAAGCCTCCTAGCATAGCCTACAGCAGTGCAGGCAACCAACAGTATACATGGGACACATGCTATCCAACTCTTCATCCATGTGTCGTGACAGATGCGCTGTTGCGACTGCAGCACATTCTCCGCCATCGAAAAGTAAGCCGCGCACCTCTCACAGCCAGACAGTAAGCATCTGCGTAAAATGCTTGCTTCGCACCTGCTGGCAGCAGTGTTCAGCTCGCTGACCAAAGATACTACCATGTCATCGGCTGCTAGCAGTAGCAAGCTGTTGCATACCTGCCAGAGCTGCTGAGCACCTTGCTGCTGTGCAGCGGCAGCACTCCTCCAGAGGGGTTGGAAGTCTGCTTGCCACTGCTCCAAAACCTTCTGCCGCTCCTGCTCTGGAGCTGCTGCTATCGCTGCGGCGGCTGCGGCTGCTACGGCTGCTGCAGTGCTGTCCACATCCATGTGATGTGCTGCAGCACAGTCAGGTGCTGCAGCTGACCTCAGCACCGCGCAACAACATTGCGGTTGCTGAAATGTTATGAAAAAGTCAGTTTTAGAAACATGCGCTCCAGTGGCAAGCCGTCCGCTGCTTGTAAACGCGATGTGAAGAAGTGCGGCAGGTGCCCGGAACTCCCTAGCAGAGAACGCAACCGCGCTGCCACAGCTGCTCCTGCAGAAAACGGCACATTTGAACGTGCCACAGCCTGTACTAAGCGCGACTCGGACAGTCCGCGTCGCATGGGTAGTGAGCTGTGCTGACTAAGACACAGTCTGACAAATTGTGTGTTACCCGATCCCTGGGCAATGCAACGCCTCGGCACAGGTGCTGAGTGAGTCAGCTTCTTGAAGAGTCAGTCTGCCGTGGCTGTTGCACAAACGGGGTTCGCTGCTGCTGCTGCTGCTGCTGCTAGTGCTGCTGCTCATGAATGTGCAAGTGCCTGATGCTGTGTCCATCAAGCGCGTTTCCTTGAACTGCCTGAACCTAGATAAGGTGGTGTAGTGCCCAGCAGGCACCAGCAGCTGGGGATTTTACGTCTTCCACAACCATGGAGGAGCAGCCAGCAGTGGACCCACAGCAAAATCTGGACAGACCGGCACGCAAACAGGTGGGGCTGACAATCACAAAATAATAGCACACAGCGTCTACGTCCACGTTTTATCTGCACAGCTGCTTTAGGCACTCAACATCTTGTCCCCAACTGTGCTCGCAGCAATCCATGCAGCAATCATGTTGAGCAACGCCAGTACCACGCGCACATTGTAGCTGAGTTTGGCATGCAGCATGCTTGTAGCATTGTGGGCAGGGCAATGTCATACTTCTTCTGTCACATGCTATGTTGGCGTTGGCGCTGCCTGCTGTTCTCGTGCAGGTGCCTTCAACAAATGAGTGCATGGTTCCTTTCACCTGCTGTGACCATGAGATGGCATTAAGTTGAACAAGCTGCAGCACCAGCTGAGACGTAGAGCGCATGCCATGATCAACCCACAACTGCAAGCTACGAGATGTTTTCCGTGCGGCTGTGCCTGCAGGTGCCTGGACCAGTCACATCTGACAAGAGCAGCAGGGAAGTGAATGTATGGTCAGGGAGGCGGCTGGGCCCCAAGCCGGATGGCGCCAGCAAAGCTGAGAAGCGGCGGCAGCCATCTCAGTACCGCTGCCACCCTGCAACAGACACCGGCAAGACACGCGGCAGCGACGGCCAGATCAACACCTTCTGCCTCTTCTTCGCAAAGTGAGGCTCTGTGCAGCATGCAGACGGCTGGAACCCTGCAGCCAGCAATTGCTGACGCCAAGCATCGTATTTGCCTCAGCTGTTATGAGCGAGCGCAGCAGCGCACATGGTGGCTGTTTCGTGGTCTGGACGTATGATGCCAGTGCGCACTGGCTCACCCACAGCACGAACCAAACGCATGCTGCAAGAAGGTGGTGGCATGTTCCACATCGTAACTGAGCAGCAATGCCCGCGAGCCGCCCTGAGCGCCTTGCATGTGGCGTGCCTGCTGCACTCCCACCAACTCCTTCGGCGTGCCAACCCCTGCTGTGCAACGTGCCTGGCGCTGCATGCTGCCAGGGGCATGTGCTACCTGGGCCCCGCCTGCGCCTTCCTGCACAGGCTGCCCACGTCAGCCGACGAAGCAGCTATGGTGAGGGACACCAGCCGGGACATCTTCGGGCGCGACAAGCTGCCGGACAACTTGGACAACCGGCAGGGCGCGGGCTCATACGACAGGTGGGGCGTGGCGCAGTGCGGTCCACGCCAGCGCCTGCAAGCACTGCCGCACCAGCTGGCAGCTGCTGAGCAAGTCTTGACAACTGCAAAGGGGATGGTCAGTGCATCAGATGCGCCGCCATGACTTCGGTCAGTCGCCATGACCGCCAGCAGGTGCCTGCCAGTGGTGTCGTTCAATTGCTTGGCGCGCCCTGGCACCCGCACGTGTGCAGCCACTCACAACCCACCGCGACTGCGTCGCCGTGTGTGCTTCACACCCCACCACGCCGCATCTGCCAGGGACATGACCACGCTGTACGTCAACTACGGCGGCGCAGGCCACTACGCCACGCCGCAGCTGCGCCACCTGCTGCTGCAGGACTTTGGCTGCTACGGCCCGCTGCGCAGCGTGCACATCGTGCCCGCCAAGGCGATCGCGTTCGTGCGCTTCCACTGGCGCGCCTCCGCCGAGTTTGCCAAGGAGGCGATGGACGGGCAGCGCCTGCGCGAGTCGACGATGCACGAGGTGCGTGCATGCGGCGCCGCGTGGCGCGGCGCTCTCACGTTTGAGGCCGTGATGTGTGCTGCGCAGCTGTGGTGAAGCTGGACGCTTGGGCAAGTGCTGATGGACGGCTGGGCAGTGCCTCAGCAGGCGAGCATGGTGTGGCTGCCAGCGCCGCGCGTGCGCGCTTGCGTGCCAAACCATGTGCTTGTGGCGCCGGGCACACATGGGTGACGCCCGCAGGCGGCAGTCATGCACCAGGTGGGTGAGCGTCATGCTGTAGCGCGCGTCCTACTCACGCTTCATGTGCACATGCACATGCACCTATTTACGGTGAGGTGCAGGTTGTGTTGGGCGTGCTGGCCGCACTCGTAGTGCAAACAGGTTTGCGTGGTGTGTGCACAACACGCTGTGTCAGCACAACACGAGCGCCCCTTGCCCCTTGCCTTTGCCTTTGAGTCCTCTTGCCTTCGAGCCGCTTGCCCCTTGCCTTGGAGCAGGCCAGGCGCGCAGGGTGCAGGGTCAGGCTGTGTGTGCAGAGGATCGCAGCATGTCGCTCTCCAATTGGAGTACCATTTTGAGAGCACAGTTACACGTGGGTCCAGTCACCATCTTAGATGATATGAGCCACTGGGGCCCAAATGAGCACGGTGTCAATGCGCGACAGACAAAAGATTACCATTGCAACACCACTCCCCGCAGCAACATGGGACGCCACCGCATGAATGACCCCCATACAACCAACACACAACCCAGCACACCGCACCACTCCTGAGTTGTCAGCGTCCCCATGCCCTGCTGCCGCTGGTCAGGTGCTCGCGGTGCGCTGGGCCAACGACGACCCAAACCCCGCAGCCGTCTTCAACAAGAAGCGCCACGCACTCGATGCAGCTGAGTCGGCAGCGATGGCGGCGTGGGAGGCCATGCCTGCAGAAGAGAAGCGCGCACGGCTTGGCGTCGCGGCGCAGGCGCGCGCGCGCAAGGTGTCGGCCGTGGCAGCTGCCATGCCGCAGATGCTGCTGGAGGGCGCCGCGGGGGCAGGCCTGCTGCAGGGGAGCACCAGCCGGCAGCAGTTTGATGACTGGCGCGGGATTCCCGGCCGGGAGCTGGAGAACCATCAGCAGGACGAAGAGCAGCAGCAGCAGCAGCAGCAGCAGCAGGAAGGGCATGATGGCAGCTGGACAGACGCGCATTGGGCAGAGTACTATGCCGCTCACCCAGAGGCATACGCTCAGTGGCAGCAGCATTATTATGAGCAGCAGCAGCAGCAGCAGCAGCAGGACTCAACCACGCAAGGGGCATGGTACGAGGGCTGGAGGCAGCGGCACAGGCCTGAAGCTGACAGCGGCCAGGTTGCTGCAGCTGCCGGCGGCAGCGGCAGTGGTGCAGCTGGTGCTGGCGAGTCTGCTGGAGCTGGTGGGTTGGGGTTGCTAGCTGGGTATGGCAGTGGCAGTGAGTCAGACGATAAGGAGGCGGGAGGGAAGCAGCAGCAGCACCAGCAGCACCAGCAGCAGCAGCAGACACCACAACAGCCGCCGCCGCCGCACCAGCAACAGGATTTCAGACCAGATGCAGAGCGGTCACCAACCAATGAGCAACAGCAGCGATCAGCTTCATAGTCATCACAATATTCTACACCCAGTTGAGCTCCTGGCATTGTTGTGTGAGCAACAGCAATGCATTATTGTCCGCCTGCTGCTGTGCTGTGTAGCTCTATGTGTTTGTGTGTGTGTGAGGAAGGGGGGGGGGGGGGGTATCTTTTGCAAGACCCTTGCACCTGAACTCATTTGCGGCAAACACCGGTGTTTTTGTTTAAAGCGTGCTTGCGTTGTGTGGATGCCCAGCACTAAAGAGTAACTGACATGCTGCTGGTACAGCTGAGGCAGTTCATGCATGCCATCGATTTGTCATGGGTATTGTAAAGAACGGCCTGCCAAACTACAGTACTGTAGTGTACCCGTTCAACCTGCACACATGTTCATTATTTTGCGTTGTCAAGTGCGTGCGTGTGCAGCTCTCTACCTGATGCTTCCTGAACGCAGAAGGGCCGGTGCCCCTGAAGCTCATCATTCTAGACAGCTGCTCTCTACACGCCGTCAGCGTCAATTACAGTGGGTTATCAGCAATGCGTGCGTACTACAGCAACAGCAGTGACAGCAGCAGTTGCTCCATGCATGTGGGTCATCATCATCATAATACCCATTCAAGCCATAGCAACAGCGCCATCGGCCCCGCGCCCCACCGGGGCGGAAAGAGGAGGGAGCACTGCTCCAGAATGCATGTGGGTGGGTGGTGGGCATTTGGCATGTACTGAATGCTAGTGCCGTCTCCTTCACATGTTCAACCCCTGACCCCTAACACCAGCGGCTGGTGGGCTGCAGCATGGCGGCAGCTACGCCCTCTCGCCATGGAGGGGACTGCTGCTGCCAGCAGTGCTGCATGTTGGTGTGGCGGCTGCTTCTCAGCCATGTCGTCCATGTAAATCATCACTTAAATGCACCGGTGGTGACTGCTGGCGTGGCTGGGCATTGCAGGATGGCCGCCATGCTGAGCACTGTATGTTGCAGCAGCGGCAGCAGCAGCAGCAGCAGCATGTCACTGTTGCTGTTGTTCAAGGAGCGACTCTGCATCGCTTACAATGCTAATATCAATACTTCACAGGATTATTACTATTAGATTGCACGGTATGTGTGTTTCTGCCTCGTGCGGCACTATTATAGTATGTCGTGCTGCAGGCGAGTGAGCACTGCATCACGACCACCATGCACAGGGGCACACCTTGACTGCGGAATGCATGTTCTTGAATGCTACTACTAATCAAAAGCTCCTTGCAAGCATTGTCAAGCGTCGTGGCTGGCTGGCTGCAGGAGCAAGGCAGCAACCACCTGCGCAGGTGCCGTGCATGCACGGCACAGCTGCGGCGCACTGCCCGGCAGTACCGCAGCTTCGGAGGTTGCTGCTCCTGCCATTTGTCGCGCAATGTTTAAGTTTTAGTAGAACAAACATAATTATGAGCATGCATGCAGTCATGCACGCTCGTATGTCTTGCGGTTTCTGTTGTAACAGTAATGGCCGGCACTTCAACCGGGCTAAGAACGTGTTTGCCATCACAGATCATGCTGCGCTCCTCAGCTATTGTCATCAGCTATTCTTTTTTAGGTTAAAAGCGCTGATTCTGTGCCAATCGTCGCTATTGCCGTGATTCGGTTGGTTCATCGTTTTCGCAGCATCATGGCTTCGGAGCATCATGGTTTCGCCAGTCAAGATGTTCCATTTCAAATCAAAACCTTATTTGTTGCTGCCGGGGTGTGCAACCGAACAGCATGAGTGGCGTTTTGCACGTGATGGGCTTGCTGTGCGAGATGCTGCGAGACCGATGCACCGAAACGCACGGCAATAGCACCGACTGGCACAAAATCAGCAATTTACCTCAAACAACAACAGCTGTGGAGCGCAGCATGAGCTGTGATGGCAGAAACATTCTCAGAACGGTTGAACGTGCCGGCCGTTAGTGTTACAACAGAAACTGCAAGACATGCGAGCGTGCATGACTGCATGCATGCTAGCTCTTATAAGAGCGCTCTTAGTCAAGTTGTTCGTTCTTAAACTCGAACAATTCATGCGCGACACACGGCAGGAGCAGCAACCTCCGAAGCTGCGGTACTGCCGGGCAGTGCGCCGCAGCTGTGCCGTGCAGCTGCAGGTGGTTACTGCCTTGCTCCTGCAGCCAGCCAGCCACGACGCTTGACAATGCTTGCAACGAGCTTTTGCTCAGTAGTAGAATTCACGAACATGCATCCTGCAGTCAAGGTGTCCGCCTGTGCATGGTACCGGTGGTGGTGATGCAACACTCGCATGCAGCACCGTATGCGTGCTGCCGTGACGACTTAGTGCCGCAGCTGTTACTACGAGGCAGAAACACACATACCGTGCAGTTTGTTAGAACTGATCGTGTGTAATAATTTATCTTTTTAGATTGTACGCAATGCAGAGTCGCCCCCTTGAACAACAGCAAGAGTGAGATGCTGCTGCTGCTGCGCTGACAGCACTGAAGTTCAGGGCCCGGCTTGTTGTCAAACTCCCAATGCCTAAAAAGTTCTAGCACGTCAGTGTGATGCACTAAGGCTGGGTACCTGGGGCAACGGAGCCCTGCATAGTGTTTTATCAGCAGAGGTGTTGTCGCCAGTAGTACCAACTTGAGTGACACAGTGCAGCTGCTGCCCATGAGCAGCTGTGCTGTCAGGCTGGTCGTGCAACACATGCTCTACATACTGCGGTGGTGAAGTTTTGGATATACGGTAGACTGGCCCAGCCTGGTGTACGTGCATAAACCGAAGGTTGACCACTGAAGTTGATCAGCATCATGATGTGCACCGGAATCAATCCCTGCTGCTGCTGCTTCTACTGCTGCTGTGCTGCCTTCACAATAGTGTACGTGTGTCTTGATAGGCACAGTGCGAAATGCAACAGAAGTAACATTGCAACCGTTGGTACCAATCAATCAATACCTCCGGGTTGAGTCAACCCGCATGCAGAGCAGGCCAATGTCGTTGATGCTATGACTCAAATGGGTATGATGATGATGATGATGATGATGATGATGATGATGATGATGATGATGATGATGATGATGATGATGATGATGATGATGATGATGATGATGATGATGATGATGATGATGATGATGATGATGATGATGATGATGATGATGATGATGATGATGATGATGATGATGATGATGATGATGGTGATGATGATGATGCACTTCATGCAGTATGGTACGGAGGTTTGGGCCGCCGTGAACGTGCAATGGGTTCGGGCTGGTTCATCATTGATGTACATGGAAAGAGTACTGCGTGCATGCAAATGAATGCCCCACAGCCTGCTATTATCCCACATGCAAGCTCTGCTGCGTGCACCCACTGTAAATGCCGCATGACGCTGGAACACACAGTAGACACGTAGTAAGCACCAGATCCAAGCAAGGAGCTTCTGGGGCACCAGCCCTTTCACGTCCAAGGAAGCACATAAGGTTGATGGCTGCTCACACACGCATTTAACTCCCTCCGTAAATTACCTGAAATCAAGCAGAACTTCAGCAGACAAGCACAGTGTGAGATGGGCTGGTACTAACCACACCCCACGCTTGTCGCTGTTCTTGTATACAGCGTAGTCCAGCTGAAGGCGTTGACGGTAGCAGAATCCTCCAAGTGAAAACCATGTATGGCAGTCCTGCGACACGAGCAGTGAACAGGAAACATACAAACATTCCAGCAGAAGAGAGCAACACGCAATGTCCGCACACATGCAATCATTGGACAGCACAGCAACAGGCTGCAGTCCACCCTGCCTGCGACCCCATGTTCTCCAGCAGCAGAGCATCGGTGATGGCGATGATGCTGCCATTGAACATGTGCGCTCCCGTTGCTGCTAGCACTGCATCTGCATTACAGCTGCCACAGTAGTTGAGCGGACACCACTGCTTGCTCACAGGGTGTTCCCCACCACATGTAAGCTCAGGACAGCTTGTTACAGGTCGCCACAGGCTGGTGTACCAGCTGCCCATAAGGTAGTTTGCTGTTGCTGTTATTGTAAAGCAACCGCTGTCGGAAGGCACCGATTGATGTGAAACATGCAATATCATATGATATATAGACGGCAAGCATAATGTTTCGAGCCGGAGCATACATGAACCTTGTGCATGTGAGGTAGGGCAAGATACTGGTAGGTAGGGCAGCTGTGTCAGTGACAGAGTTGCTAGGCTGCCTAGGGGCGGTGTCCTCTTCAACAGGGCTGACACGCATTTAGCTTCTGCACTTGCTTGCCTTTTCATGCTAGGTGCTGTTCTTCTTCACATGTCATCCAACGACCAACATGGCGCTGATGCTATGGCTTGAATGGGTAATATGATGATGATGGTCCAACGACCAACATTGCAGTTACTGCAGCTGCGGCAGCATGACGTCCAACCAACTGTACCAGTCATCATCATCATCATATTACCCATTCAAGCCATAGCATCAGCGCCATCGGCACCAGTCATCAAGACTTTCAGATAAGTCCTGTCGGCCGGAGGTCAAACCCTAGCTAGGGTTGCGGCATCGCTACTGGCGAACTGACAGCCTAGCCCTGCGCTCCCAACGTAGGGCCACAGGCCACACAAGGAGGCAAGCAAGGCTCATGGAGTCCCACAACATCTGAGCAGAAAGACCATAAACCCAACTAATAATAATTGAATGGGTAATATGATGATGATGATGAAACCCAACTAATATGAAGTCTCCACAAGTAACATAATGGCGTGGGCAACCCCGGGTGTGATTCTCCAGCCACTGTACGCCTAATACAGAGCCCTATTGTTACAGTGAGCTGACACAGGCTGGACCAACAGCAACGCTGCAGCACTCACGCAGTGATGCACCAGCTGGCTACAATGCAATTACTGAATGCCATTACAACCTACGCAACACATGCGCACAGACAGTCACAAGGCTGCTGCACAGAACTAGGCAAACCAAGTACAACACTACATGCAAGCAGGGCAGCTGTCATAGCCACGCACAACAAATGTGTTCCACCTGCTGCTGCTGGGTCCTTGCATGGTACACTAGCATAGCCCCCTAGATAGCATGGCGTGACACCACTCTTCCCGTTGCAACCTTGCCAGCCCATGGCTCTGATGGAAACACAGCTCTCACTTGTCCCTGAGCACAGCGTAGAGGATCAGCTGACAACCTACGCACGGCAGCATTTGCATGCACAGCATTGAAGTGCCGATGCAGCAAAGCAGCAGTACCCAACACCCTGCAGCACAGCTGCACGTTTTCCTCTCGCTCACGAGTGCAGCGTCCCAAGACAACACCAGCTGCCGGGTATTTTCAGCAGCAGCATCTCGTGCTGCATCAGGTACACTTCTGCCACTAGTTCTCCACAACACCAACATAGTACAGTGTGAAAGAACTGTGGCACTGCATGCCATGAAAGGATTGTGTGCGCAAAGAATGGTGCACCAGGTATCAGTGCAGCACCAAGTCCGTTTGTAAACTGTGCAATGTAGATAGCTCCCTGCCCAGTCCCCTTCATGCACAAGGATATCGGATCACCCAAGCTAAGTGGACAATGCGCGACACGCCTGGTGCAGCGCCTGCAATGGGGCACTTGCCTGCCAGCAACACACAACTGCTCAGTACCTGGCAACACACTGCACCTTAAAGCGCATACAGACACACATGCGTGACCCTGTCCCTATGGGCGGTGTCACATGCAGCCAGTTTGCACACACAGTCATGCAGGTTGCTGGAACTTTCACGTCTGGAGGCACACTCGCAGAGCCCTATCCGCATGATCAGTGTCCCACGCGGCCAGTTTGTACACGTACTCATGTAGGTTCGCTGGTTCATGAAATTGAAGCGGGTCTTGGAGCGTTGCACACTACGGACCAGGTCACTCAGGCGCAGCAGCCACGCACACACCTCGCATACAACGTGGCTGGAGCACAAACCCTGCCGCTCATTTGAGCCGCAAGAGCCACCACCGACCACACGCATGCTTACAGACCACGCTGATAGCCTGAACAATGCACAGCCACTCGATTGAAGCACAATGCTGGGATCAATCCAGGCCAAGAACAGCATTGGGCCCGGGCACACACAGCACATGCAGCCGCTGCGTTGAACCCCTTACCTCCTGCTGCTGGGGTGACTCACAGCACAGCATGTGCGAGCCACGAAACACACACCACACATACGAGCGAGCAAGCAAGCAAGGTGATCCACGTATGCTTCCCAGCAATAGCAACATGCATGGCGCAAGACTTTGGAACACTGCTGCAGCATGCCAAACAACCAGCGAGCTGCATCTGCAAGCTGCAATAGCGGCACACCTGGGCACACAGCAGTGAACCATTTCATTCGTCAGGGAGGCAAGTCTGCGCCAGCCATATGCAACTGTTGCCGCACACGCGCTTCCATTACTCGTGCATGCAGCCAACAGCCAGCACAGCACCAGCACAGCTGTCGAGTCACACACGTCAGCAGGTGTGATGCTGCCGTTGATGGCACAGGTGTCAAACACAGCAAGCATCAACCGACATATACGCTGGATGCCAGAAGCCAAGTAGCAGCTGCTTTGGTGCATGCTACCGTGGACCAGCATGAGCAAGCATGCGCTCGCTGCTGCCCTGCACACGCAGGCACAAGTCAACGATCATGTACAGGCCGAGCCCAGTGCAGATACAAGCAGCACAGTCTAGAATGCAGCTCCTGACGCAAACTGACGCAAACTGAACAGGCAACGCGGCTACTCATGTGCGTCTTCCTTACGCGCACAAGGAGGAATGTGTGATCTCAAAGCTCAAATCATCTCAAATCTCAAACCTCAAATCAAAGCACGCAGCACTAGTCAGTACACCTGTAGTTGTATGAACGTGATGCACAACAAAAATCAGTGGTAGTGGTACAAGTAGCATACACATCCAGAGCAACAGGCCTGCCGCTGCTGATCATGGACGACGATGCCAGTTGCAGCAAACCACACACCGCATTTAGAGGTGCCTGGTGTGCTGCACACACTATGTCCAAGCGCACTTTGAGCTGCCATCTGGCTTCAAAGCTGAACATATGTCCAGTTGCGCCATCATGTGGCAGGCAACAATCCATATCAGCAGCGGCAGCTAGGCTTGCTGCAGGTACTGCTCAGCTCTCTGCAGCCAAACCAGGCTTGCCCTTGTGTCAAGCACCACTACAGAACAAACCTAGCAGCAACGCGCAAGTAAATAGCGCTTGCTGGCTCTTTGTTGCTCATATACACAGGTGACTGCTCCTGCATGTGAGGTCTCTGCACCATGCCACGTCGGATCATATGTGAATGAAGCCCAAGACAATCACCAGTTGGCACACATAGCGACCACAGATCACAAGCAGATCTGCCTGCCCAAATCACTTTTCCACAAGCCACTCAGAAGCTGCCGGTTCTGCGCATGCTGTGGCCCTGGCGCCTTGCAAAGCCAGGAAGCATGCCCTTCAGGCGCAGCGCTGCAGCCCCAAACACGTTCAGTCCTGCTGCCTGTTCAGCTGCCGCTGCCGCCTCAGCTGCGCTGGGGAAGCCAAGGTTGGCGGCGTCCTCCCAGCCACCCACAACACCAAATGCGCAGTCAGTTTCAATGCCGAGGTTGTAACTGTTGCCGTCCCCGTCCTTGAATGCGCTGGTGACCAGGCGGAAGAAGCCATCCTCGCCCCACGGCTCACCCTGCAGCAGCAGCAGCGGCAGCAGCAGTCAGATTATGCAAGGTTTGCATGTGCGCGACAGCCAACCAGGGAAGGTGCGTCATCTTGTGGGTACATCAGCCAGGGGTGTGCAGATACCTGCATGCCCGGTGTCAGAAGATACCCGGCAGACTGATGACCTGCACTGCTTGCCCTGGTCACTGCGCTAGCCAGTCGCTCTGCATGCAGCAGCCCGGGCACCAAGGCTCACCCATGAGTTCCTGATGATCCAGTACTCCACGCCGTCCTCCACGCCCCAGCCGATGATGGACACCACATGGTTGAGGTGCACCTGCTTCACCGACTCAGCATACACGCCACCCTTGTACCTGCAGCAGCAGCAGCAGCAGCAGCAGCAGCAGCAGCAGCAGCAGCAGCAGCAGCAGGGCACACATGATTTGGACCAGAGCAGGCAGCTGAGCTCTCTCACCAACTGCTGTCCCAAGGGCCCTGCGCTGACCCGGTAGGCTTGGGGCGAACATGGTGAAAGGTGGTGCAGGGGGAGGGGACGCACGAGGTGCGTTTCACACACACTTTGTGCGCAGCTCATCCATTCATCTGTGCTTCGACTGCTGTGCCTCGTCCCTGCAGAGGGCCTGACCACTCACACACCAGGCCCTGCATACAATGGGGGCATTGTGCACAACTCCTTGTGCAGCTGGTGCAACAGCACCCTGGCACAAACAGGGCGGACCTGTCCAGGGCATCGGTGGCGTAGATGGAGCAGGTGATGGGCCCCCGGGCATGGATCTCTGCCTTCATCTGCTGCCTGCCCTTCAGGCGGCCGTGCTGGCTGACCACCAGGCGCTTGTACTCGTGCACGGGGGTGCAGGTGCCGTCAGGGTCGCATGTGAAGCACTGGTGCTTGGGGTTGCACTGCACGGCGCAGGGCAGCAGCAACAGGCGCGTCAGCTGCACGTAACTCACAGGCTGGCACATGGGGTGGTGGGTGGGCAGACGTCTCAAGGGGTGTGCTGCAGCACTGGTGCTCAACATTGCCAGTGCAGTGTGCAGTGCAGCAGCTCTCAAGGACAGGGATGCAGCACTGCAACAGGCGCATCCAGGCATCCAGGGATCAGCATGCTACATCCGCTGGCAAGGGGGTTCATGAGCCCTTAGTACAGTTCAATCTGGAAAGCTGCCTGGCCGATAGCACAGCATGGGCAGCCGCAGGACCATTGCAATGGTGCATGCAGCGCCATGAAGTGCAGCAGACACAGAAAGAGTTGCCCGCAACAGTCCTGCGGGTGCAGCTTGCAACGCCACCCAGCCTGGCTGCCTGCCTCAGCACCCACACCATCCCACACACCTTCTGGTTCATGGCCACAAATGTGTTGCAGGTATCCACTGGGATGCCTTTCTTTGCTGCGTACATGTACACATATTTGTCGTCGCCGCCATTGCAGCTGCCAGCATCGCCGCAGTCAATTACATTCTGCACAGACAGAAGGGCAGATGGCCAAACACCCTGTGCAACAGCAGCAGCAGCAGCAGCAGCAGCAGCAGAACAAGAAGCAGAAGAGATAGGTGGCACGGTTCAGAAGGCTGGCATTGTGGGAAGTTGGGATTGGGCCAATGGCATCGACATATGTGCTGGGCAATGCACGGCGCCGCACAACAACATGATGCATGCCACTTCACTCCACCAGCACCTTTGCAAGGCAGTCATATGTCCAGTCGCTGACAGTGTCGTTGCGTACTGAGAGGTGAGTGCAGCCGAAGCAGGCCCAGCCACGCACCTTGCGTGCGATGTTGAGACGGTCAGCCAGCGCACTGGTGCTCGCAAATGCCCAGCAGCCGCCACTGCAGGAGCAATGCGAGGTAAACAGCAGTCAGGTGAGAATCCCCTGCGTACAGTCTGCTGAACTGTGCAGCTTTGAACACAAAATACTGCCCAAGTTGTGTTGAAAGTCAGCATACGCAGCAACAGTGGCTGCTGTCAGTGACGAGCTTGGCCACCTGCTGGCATGGCTGTGCACAGAAGGCCTGCTGGACGCTGCTTGCGCTAAAAGAATAGCCACTCACCAGTACTGAGGGACTGCAGTAGCACGAAAAGAAAAGCGGTTGCAGAGTGAAATTGCAGCGTCAGGTACTGGCAGAGTCCCATACTAGTAGAGCAATGGAGGAAGACGATGATGTTCGATATCCATGCCCGTGGCTGGCACTGCAAGTGAATAGTGAATGCCAACGCAGGCACCGTTTGCTAGGCATTGCAGCTATCACTTACTGTGCTGGTTGCGGGTGATGCTCATGTAGCTTGTGCCGTTCACATTACGCCTGCGCAAGCAAACACATGGGGCCCATGTGACAGCAGCAGCAGAAGCGAGTCAGCAGCCATCATCAGCTGAGTCAGCAGCAGCAGCAGCAGCCGCTGTCATTCTCTGCACGCTGCCAAGGTTGTGATGTACACACATTGCAGGACTCAGCAGGCTTTTGGTGTTGATCATGGCTGAATTACACTTGAGATGCAGCAAGGGCAAGCTTTGCAAGCTGTTGCTGCTCCTCACCAATCCCACTGCTGCGGCAGGTTGACCTCGTCTGCAACCTCGTGTGGTCTGGGGCTAGTACTGCGTGTGGAAATAAAAAATTGTGAATCATCAACGTGCCGCGACTCTCAAGTGGCGCGGAATTGCCTGGTGCACCGCTCGCACTCACATCAGCTCCTGGTAGTCCGACCGTGGAGTCAGGCGCACCCCGTACTTGCTGGGTCCACTCTCAGGGAGAATATTCACAGCTGTGACTAGTCCTATGCCGCCAAGCAGAACCAGAGCTAGGATGAGTGAATTGCGCATTGTTGTTGCTACTGGCGCTGCTGCTATCTTGATCTAAAGGTGTTTAGTCTCTCCCACCGACATGTAATTCTGGGCACTGATCTTGTCGAAGTAGGCCACAGGTCAAGTGCAAGCAGAGCTGCCCAAACAACGTTATGTTGTTGACAACCCTACTCGTGCCGATTCATTCCAGACCTTGCGCAAAGGATACCATGTTCCTTTTATTTGCTTTACATTGAAAATTTAAGCAGCTAATCAGTATATGCTTCTGTGCTGATTTGGTGGTGTCGCACCATACATCATCTAGATGAGAGATCTCTGTGTCCTGTTGGCAGCACAGACCCTGCTGTAGGGTGCAGCGGAGCAACCCTTTCCAGCGTTTGTTCTCCATAGTTATACAGCCTATAGGTCTGCAATTCGCTGGCTCTACACGGCTAGAAAAGCCTGCTGTCCTGTAGCAACCAGTGATACACCCTCATTTGCAGCGTCACCGCAGACATTGCGGTTGTATCGCAGCAACCACGGCACGGCAGCCATATGTGTGGTTATATGACAGGTTCATAGCATATCAACGCGTCACGTGCAAAACTGTTCTGCTCTGCACACATCATTGGTGCTGCTGTTGCGTTATCAGCTTGTCCTTAGAGCCCCAGTTGACACCTGACTGGAGATAGTTACAAAGCATGCTCTGCGGCTCCCTGCTGGACGTCTGTCACACCCAATATATTTTTCTAAACAAGTGATGCATGCGCTTGCGATCTTGTGCTGTCTTATTCTGTTCTGTCAGAGTTCTCGATCCGTTCGGCCCGTGTGTCACCAGCGGCTCCACTCATCAGGCTCGCTTGCCGCAAGCCTAAACAAGATGTCGGTCACTCTACCCTCAGCGACGGTGCGCCTCGTTCCCGCAGGTGAGCGTGTCGCTCACCTGCAGCAGCAGCAGCAGCAGCAGCAGCAGCAGCAGCAGCAGCAGCAGCAGCAGCAGCAGCAGCAGCAGCAATGTTGGTCAGGCTTGCCCGACATCATGCTGCAGACCATCCATTGCCCACTTCCATCCTGTTTCAGAAATTTAATTGCAGGTGCCATGTTTGACTCTAACTTTTTCATATATCTTCATTGAGGTGCGTGAAGTGCCTCAGTGCCGTGCCTGCTCTGCCGTGTCCCGCCCTCCTTGCAACTTGCGCAGCCAGCCTACATGTCAGCAAGCCCACCTGGTGGCTTGAAAGCCGCTTTCATTTCTCGTTTTCCGACTACTGGGACCCTCAGCGCATGCACTTTGGGGCACTGAGGGTGATGAATGACGACCTGGTCAAGCCAAGGGCTGGCTTTGGGTGCGTGATCAGATGGCACAGCAGCTGTGCCTGGCTGATGGCGCTGGCAGGGACAGCTGCGTGCTGGGCGGCGGCAGTAGCAGCAGCAGCAGCAATGCTGCAGCTGCATGCAGCAACGGTGAAAGCAGCAGGCCAGCTGCTGTGCGCATGCACTTGCTGAGCGCGTCCATGAACCAGTAGGCCGGCCAGGCAATGCTCACCCCCTCCCACCACCACCACCACCACACACACACATACACACCTCTGCTGTGCCGACCAGCACCCACGCCCGGCAGCAAGCTCACAACGCAGCCCTGACCTCCTGCTGCCCTGCGCCACCCCTGCCTGCACGCTGGCCGCCGCCAGGAGGCACCCGCACAGGCACGCGGAGATCTTCAGCTACATCCTGCAGGGCAACCTGAGCCACGCAGACTCCATGGGCAGCAGCGAGGCCCTGCCGCGAGGCTGTGTGCAGTACATGTCAGCGGGCAGGGGCGTCACACACTCGGTGAGCAGCAGGCGGTCCGCTGTGTGTGGGTTGGGCTGACGAGGGCGGCTGGCAGGTTGTGTGGCGGGCGCGCTGGCTGGCCGCAACCAACTGACGCCCGGCATGGTGTGGCTGGTGGTCGACGCACTCGCCGGCTGAAGCACATGCCCTTGAATTTTGCTGGCAACTTTCCCGACAGCCGATCCATCAAAAAGCAGGCCTGTGGTGGGGCTGTGATGCCGTTTGTTGCGCCCCGCTGCCTGTGACGTCGCTGCTGCTGCTGCCGCTGCTGCTGCTGCTGCTGCTGCTGCTGCTGCTGCTGCTGCTGCTGCTGCTGCTGCTGCTGCTGCTGCTGCTGCTGCTGCCCCTACAGGAGATGAACGACCACGATGAAACATGTCGCTTCATACAAGTCTGGCTGACACCAGACACGACCGCGCCAGGCTATGGGGAACCCAAGTACGGCTCGACGCGCTACACCAAGGCAGACAGGCACAACCAGCTGCTGCACATGCTCAGCGGCACAGGCCCCAGCCCCGCTTGGCACAGCGTGAACGGCGGCATGGTGCCGATACGGCTGCACCAGGACGGCAACGTGTTTGTGAGCGAGAGCGATGCTGGCGCTGCGTACGAGCTGCAGCTGGCAGCGCGGCGACAAGCCTACATCCTGTGCATGGAAGGTGGGCTGGAAGCACGTCGACGTCGTGTGGTGGGGTGCCGCATGTCGGCGCTGCCCGCAGCTGCGCCGTCGTACTGTGATGTGGTGCGTCAGCTGCCAAACCTGTGGGATGATCGTTCGGAACTCTCGTGCATACTAGTGTTGTACGCATGCTGGTGGTTGTGTATTGGCATGCGCTTGGCTGAGGTCTAGCCGACCATGTCCCTGGCTGCTGCTGCTGCTGCTGCTGCTGCTGCAGGCTCAATGCGCGTCAACAGCGACCAGCTGCAGGCCAGGGATGCAGCAAAGCTGAAGGGCGCAGATGACAGCGCCACACTGCTCAAGCTGAGCACGGCCGAGGGGGCGCACTTCATGGTCATCGAGATGGCCAAGAGCAATGACCAGTGATGCGGGTCACAGGGACTGTCCGCCGGCAGCAGCGGCACGCCGTGGATCAGGAAGCCACACGGCGCCTGGCAACGTCCAGTACTGACCATCTAATTGCTGCAGCCAGCACACTCTGCACTCAGGCAGACCCAGTGTGTGAGGGATTCCGGTGAACCAGCCTGCGCAAGCGGCTGGAATGCCATGCCGCAGCTACTGTCACACGATGGTGGTTGAAGCTGCAGTATGAGCCGCCGCCGCTCGCACAGGGCAGTGCTGCTGCGTTGCCTGTCCCAGTGGCTCACAGCTGAGGTGCAACTGTTCGACGCCATATACATGGCCATGCTTGAAGGAACTGGCAATGTTGGAGCTGTTGCAAAGGGTGATTAGAGCGGGAGCACAAGTTGTTTTTGACCAGAATCAAGTGTGGGCCGTCCTTGCAGCAGCTCTGCATGCCGTGCTGTGCTCTTTCAACAGTGTCGGATGCAACCGCATACAGTGGTGCTGGGGCACTGGAATGTTGCACGAATGCATCCATATTCTGAAGGGTTTTCTAGCCTGCCGAGTTGTAGAGTTAATGATAATGCCTTTCAAGACGGTGCTGCGCATCATTGTTACATTTGATGTTTGACTGTCCTGCGCAGGCATGCCACCTCTGCCCAGCGCGTTGGCTTATTTGATGAGTTCAGGTCCCCGCCAGGTTGCGCTGAGAAACTGCGCAGTGTCCTGATTGTGTCTACTTCATCTATCAAGGTGTTGCACTTTGTCTCTGTGAAATTTGGGGTACTTCTGGAGCATGACAGCTGGCTCCAAGGTATGTTGCTGGCTAGCTTGTGCAGGCTTGGCATTACCATGACATGTGCAAGTGTTCACAAGCACTTGGAGCTGTGCTCGCTCTTCCTTCCGCTCATGTGGGGCGCGGGGCTGATGGCGGTAATGCTATGGCTTGAATGGGTAACAGCAGCTGGGTTGATTCGTCGTGTAACATGCAAACTGTGATGATGTCGGTGGCTGCGCACTGCTGAGGCCCCACCGTGGGCTGCTGCAAGCTGAGCGTTGTTAAAATCCTCAGCGCACTGGTGGCCATGTTGGCCAGTCTGCCGTGTCGTTGGCAGCAGTGGTGGGCAGCTGCGCAGTGCTGTGTGCAATGCTGCGTTATACCTGCCGCATTCCGGCAACAGCACAAACTTAACTCGTACCATGCGGCGTAATACTCATGCCTGCAGTCATCTGGACCTGATTGCAGTCATTACCTGTACCTCTCTGGTATGGACTGGGCTGCACCCATTTGAGTTCACCATCATTTTTGTTAAACTAGCGCTAGTTTATAGTGCACTATAGTGCCTGAGGCAGGTCCAGCCCTACCAACGCCAGGGGTGGATAAACCGAGGAAATCTCCAGTGAAGAGAGCGGATAATCAACAGGACACCCACCAGGTTATCCTTGCTGCAGTGGGTGGGTAACCGATTATCCGAGGGTAAAAATGTTCGTTTTCGAGTAATCCGCTTTGATATCAAGTACTCACGGATAATCGCTGTGGATTTATATATCCGAGGGTAAAAATTGCGCTTTTCAGTAATCCGCTTTGACATCAAGTACTCACGGATAATCGCTGTGGATATATCCTATATATACTTGACGGGTAATCCTTTTGGGTAGTCATCGTGTGGCGGATTATCGTCCGCGGCCCTGACGGATATTCCGGTACACGCAGGGCATATAATCAGTCGCTGCTAGGGGTCACGCTGTCGTTGCTGGGCCGACATTTGTCAATATGATCCCATATTGTGGCTCCTTTGATACAATCAAGAAAGTTACACATTGAGAACATCCGCTTTAGAGCCATGATAATGCTGTAGCTCCTGCTGCAGCATGTGATACCCGCTGCAGGCCAGCTGCATTGCTGTATGCTCTTCTGGCTGTGCACCACACACACATACACGTGTACATGTATGACCTGCAGGGGAACATGAAGAGCAAATGTATGAGCAGCAAGGTGGCGGTCATGGAGACATCATGATTAGATTACTGCATAAACACATGCAGTGTTGCGCACTATCATGAATGAAGGTTCAAAACACCAACCAAGCACAGCAAGACTACCAAGCACAGCAACAACAGCGGGCGTCTCTGCTCCCGCAGCACGCTGCCTTCCTACAAACCATGCAAAGTTGGTGTCTGCCACAACCTGATTTGCAAGTACGAGGTTGGTTGCCAACAAGTTGTTAAAGCGTTGCTGCATGCTGCATCCATGACCCGATATACACAGTGACAAACACGCAGACGCACACACACATGTGCGAGCTATGTATACATGACTTGCTGTGGCCCACCTGTTCCCCGCCCACGACAGCATCGGCCTCTGACGCCTTGATGACGCCTGTTGCAGCTACCTTGTTGTTTAAAGCAACAGTCTGTACTTAAGTGTTGATCTGCAGCCAGGTGCCATTCTCATCTGTACGCGGCTCAGACTTGACACGCAGCAGCAACTGCTGTTGTTGCTTGTGCTGCTCCGCAATGTTCAGCACCTGCTCAACTGCTGCAGGCACGCGGCACAGCGTACATGTAACAGGAGTCAGCATTAAAGCCCCAGCTCTGACAGCAACAACAGCAGCGACCGGGCATGCAACCATGCAGTATGCCACAGACGATACCAAACGCCCAACAGCACAGTCAACCCAACAATAGGGAACAACGCAATCACCTGCATCACCACCAGCTCAAGCAGGCGAACAAGATCCTCGCTACCCGGCCCACCACCACTGCTGCTGCTGGGGAGAGAGCCACGCCCCACTGAGTTGGGGTCAAGCTGGGCTGCTGCTGGGGTGGCACAGGTGATGCAATGCCAGGTGATGCCTTAACTGCATGTGGTGTGCCTGCGCCTGCTGACTCAACTCCACAGGCTGCTGGCTCACCTGTACCAGACGTTGCTGCTGCATTGCCCGGCTGCTGTTGCGTGATGCCCTGCTTGTCCTTCTTCAAGCCTGCAGCAGAAGTGCATGCATGCATAGCAGCAGCAGCAGTAATGAGCAAGATACAATGCTCTGTGCAGCTGCAGTGTCAATATGTAGTGTGGGCAGGAAAGGTGCTGAAGGGTAAACAACCGCTAAGCAACCCTGCGGATGAGACATGCACACAGGTGTAGCATACCCTAGCAGGTACACAACTGTTGCCGCGTTCAAGTCTGCTTCAGCAGTGCAACACCATTGACCATGTTGCAACAACCACATGTAGCATCTCTTTGCTGACTGTACACAGCAGGATATATCACCACGAGCACCACACCCCAGGGCAGCACTCTGCACTACTGTAGTTACACTCGACACCAATTGCGTGCAGCACAAGAAATGAATGTTATGCTGGGTTGCTGCTGCAGGCAAACGCGCACCTGCAGTCCATGCCTACAGCAGCTGCTGGCTGTGATGCCCTGGCACAATTCTGCTGCTCAGCATGCTTATCGCTGCGGCACACGGCTTGTTGATACACACCCCTTGACGTCTATTCATCATCACCTTGTGTTAAACGCCCAATACAACAGCAGCGGTGGGGCGCGGGGCCGATGGCGCTGATGCTATGGCTTAAATGGGTAATATGATGATGATGAGCAGCGGCAGCTGTCTCACCACCTGCAGCCAGGACTGGTTGCTGTGGTAGCTCCCGCCACGAAGCACACGAAGTTGAAGCCATTGAAACTGATCATTCAAACTTTGTATGCACCAGCTCGCCAGAATGTTGCCTGCTTGCTGCCAAGAAGTGGGCCCCAACGGCTGCTGCCTGGGCTGCCTTCCACCGCTGCCCTGAAGCGAGCATCGGCCTCGATGCTGCTGATCTGCGGAGATTTTGTTCGTTCTTATCTATTCGGCAGCACATCGAAGAGCGTATGCGCCGGGCAGAGCATCAGTAAGACTGCTGTTCCTTGGTCATGGCAACGCAGCAGATCCTGCTGCGAGCATGGTCATAGGTTGTATTAGGTATCAAAAACGCTCAAACAACACCGCGTGTACTTCGCAGGGAGTGGTCACCTGTTTGAAGCCTAATGACAGTCTGTCAGTGACAGCCACACCCGCTTGCACCCAGAAGCACCTGAGACCATTCACAAGAACCAGATGTAATGGTGTGAACCAAAGCACTGCATAGCGCCTGGAGTGTGTAGGTTGGTGCTAAACTAAGAACACCCCATCATCATGATGATGACTGACTCCTGGATCCCTACACTCCACATGTGATCACCGGATCTACTGTCATCTGTGCTTAAAGTCTGCAACCATTCGCCATCTCTACAAAATGCTAACTTGGCCGGCAGTAAGCAGGCGTGCAGCTGTGTGGCCTGACAGCGGCTGATGTTGTGCGTAGTGTGTGCTGGGGGCAGCTGTGGGTGGCAGCTGTGCACATGATCCTTAGGCAACGGTGATCAGCATTGCTGGCTGGCCACTCAGCTGTGTGCTGAATGATGGTCTTGTTGTACCTGTTGCTGCTGTGTACGCTTTGACTCGATTGATGCTGGGCTTCTTCTTTTACAACAGGTACTTATAAATAGCAGTTGGCAGTGAACTTGGCCGGCAGTAAGCAGGCGTGCAGCTGTGTGGCCTGACAGCGGCTGATGTTGCGCGTAGTGTGCGCTGGGGGCAGCTGTGGGTGGCAGCTGTGCACATGATCCTTAGCCAACGGTGATCAGCATTGCTGGCGGGCCATTCAGCTGTGTGCTGAGAGTTGATTATGTTGTGCGGCGGCTGTTGATACTGATTAACTTCATGCCAGGCCCTAAGGAGCCTCAGGCGCTGCAAGTGGGAGTGTACGGTGATCTGCCTTGACTGGTTCACAGGCGCATGTGATAAATGATTATCCGCTGATTACCCGTAATATATCCATCGCTATGAGGGATAGAACCAGTTGATAGATTATCCAACACCAGCACAGGGTAATCACGGTATCCATCAGGTTTTCATCAGATAATCGCAGTATCCCGCTGGTTAAAACACCCCTGGCGTTGGTAGGGCAGTTCTGTACTACTGCATTGTATTGTATTGTAAACCTACTCAAGACCATGAAACAACTCAACTCACCCATGTTGAAGACAGCAGCTTGTAACACCACTTGCAGGTTCAACCATGCTGCTTAATGAAAGGACGGCCAATGTTATGCCTGCTGAGCCTGGATATGGTGCTGTTGCAGACCAAACTGACACTGTCTCCAGCATCGATTGCTGACAAGTACAAGGCAGCGTCCTCAAAAGGCTTGCTTGCAACATTGCCGCCAGCTTGGCACAGCTCTGGTGCTGTCAAACCGCTTGAGCCTTGTTAACATGTTTGGCGCCTGTGTACTACACACACCGGGTGGGCCAGTGGCCCTTGTTTGGTGGTGGAGATCTCCATCTAGATGGCAAGGCCATCATGCTGCATAACAAGATGCCTGTATACCATCATCATCATCATCATCATCATCATCATCATCATCATCATCATCATCATCATCATCATCATCATCATCATCATCATCACCATCACCATCACCATCACCATCACCATCATATTATTACATCATCATCATCATCATCATCATCATATTATTACCCATTCAAGCCATAGCATCAGCGCCATCGGCCCCTAACAAGATGCCTGTATACCCTTACGCATGCATGCTGCTGCATGAGTAGGATGCAGTGGCAGCCATATGATGTACAGTAGAAGCCTGGGCAGGGCAGAGGCCGCCAAGTGTGCAGCCACAACAAAGCGGTTGAACCCTACACACATCGTGATGCGAGAGTACACAGCGCTGCATGCAAAGCACAGCAGACGTGATGTGCGTGTCTGATTGCACATGCAAGGCATACATGAAGCCAGCAAACAGCCCTTCGTTGGTCAACCTAAAAAGCAGGCATCAGGCGCCTGTGCTACCTACATGAACGACACATGTGCAGCAGTAAGGCATCCTGATGTTGTACATGTCACTACACACGTGGTCTGTGCTGTACCCTTTGCTGTGTGCTGTCGCCCAACAGAAGGTGGGCAAGTGACCGCAGCAACAGAGCAACACCTTCAAGCATTGCTGGTGGTCACTACAGCATTCTAATAATATACATGCACCAACTGCACACGTAACACGCACAACATCACACCGGACTATAGTCAAAGCTGAGCTGAAAACTGCATGCTCAGACGCACCGCCATTGTGCAACAGTCCCACACACACCCTTACAACAATGGCGTGCGGCTACAGCCAACCTGTTCAATGCCAACCAAGAACATGGCTGCCAGAAACAACAGCATGCGCCCCATCATCCCTACACAAGATGCACAACAAGCGAAAAAGCTCCATGCTCACTCATCACCCTACGCAGCGTCCAGCATGCATCCAGATCAACACAGAGCGCATGATCAACATTCTTGTGCAGCACGCATGGCACAGTTCTAAGGTGCAGCTGATATGCATGTTTACAGGGCTGCAGCAAGATGTACACGGGTGCAGCTAGGTGCAAAAAACTACACAAAAGAACTGCATTGCAACAACCACAACAGCCAATGGCTGCTGGCACGTCGTAACAAACACACAAGCACACACGCAAACAACGCACAACGCTACCACCCAAACACTGCTGATAGCTAATCAACAGCAGATGTACAAATGAGGGTGGTACAGCAGCTCAGTGTGACTGGCAAGCCTAGCAGTGCTCAATAGCTGCAAGCAGTACACTGCAAGGGGGAGTACATCAGAATGCTTTGAAGCACTGCCCTGAGGCGCGTTAACAGCATGGCAACTACTTGGTGCACGACATGGGACATACTATTGGCCAATATTCGGCGATCCACATCTCTGTGCACGCACGCTGCATCATTCATCACTCTCATCAACGCCATGCTTGACAACAACACAGCAGGAGCGGCAGCAGGAGCAGCTACCTGACTTGCCTGCACAGGAAAGGGCGGGTAAGCCAAGCGGTGCAGCGCAGCAGGAACAATGCACGCACCCCTTACTGCTACAGCATGCGGTCCTCTTGCATTGTGCGAAGCTCGCAACCAACAGCATGGTGCGCCTGCAAGCCTCCACTGAGCTGATCTAAGCAACATTCAGAGCCACACCAGCAACTCAGCTGAGTTGCCCCTGCAGGGGCTCAGCCCCTGTAGCACTCTGCTGCATTGCGGCGCTGCCAGTCCTGCGTGCGTGTTCGACGCACAGCACCACCACACAATGCATGGGTAGTGCAACCAGCGCACCACAAGAGGACTGCAGCACAACAGTCGAAGCGCACAACTGCAAGGCGACACTACCCAGGCGCCTCGTCAGCAAGCGGGTTGCTGAAACAGCTGCAAAATGCGCACACAAGCCAGTTTGCCGCGCAGTAGCTACTCGCATCTGCACGCCACAGCGTGCCAAGAGCAGCAGCTCGCCACATGCACTCAGCAAACAGGGTGCCCACATCGCGCCCGCTGCTGCTGCTAGACTCTAGACGGCGCCCCAATGCCTGCTAGTGCAGCGCTGGAGCTGTGCAGGCCAGAGCCACTTGTGGGCCGGGTCACCATCAAGAGCAAACCATGTGTTGTAGTAGCCTCATACCTTGCTTGCCTCAGCAGCCTTCTGCAGCGCATGGGTAGTCGCCAAGCTGCTGCTGCTGCTGCTGCTGCCAGCCAGCGCCGCACAGCCCCAGGCACTGGCACTGTCCTGCTGCTGCTGCTAGCGCCGCACAGCCCCAGGCAATGGCACTGTCCTGCTGCTGCTGCTGCTGCTGCTGCTAGCGCCGCACAGCCCCAGGCAATGGCACTGTCCTGCTGCTGCTGCTGCTGCTAGCGCCGCACAGCCCCAGGCAATGGCACTGTCCTGCTGCTGCTGCTGCTGCTGCTGCTAGCGCCGCACAGCCCCAGGCACTGGCACCGTCCTGCTGCCAGCCGGGGGCGAGCCGCGTGCTGCTGCGTGTGGAGCGCCTCGAGCCCTGCCCAGGTGCTGCTGTGCCGTCAGGAACTGCTCCCCCAGGTGCGGCACCTGCACCTCGCCCGCCGTGGCCGCCTCTATGTCCAGCAGCCGCTGCACCTGCGCACACACGCACACAGCACGGCATGAGCCCCACACGAGGTCGGTCGGGGGGTGGAGCAGCCAACACACTGGCCGCCTCTATGTCCAGCAGCCGCTGCACCTGCAGACACACACACACACACACACACACACACACACACACACACACACACACACACACACACACACACACACACACACACACACACACACACACACACACACACACACACACACACACACACACACAGCACGACGTAAAGCACGACATAAGCACGGCATAAGCACCACATGAGTCCGTCAGGGGGTGAAGCAGTCGCCACACTGCCGGGCACGCTGCAGCAAGTGCACCGTCGAGTTGTGGGTACTGGCATTGTCGCCGGTGCCGACACTTGTGTGATGGTACAGGCTGCTGCGCAGATCAACATGCACGGCCCCGTTCTTCCACAGCCGGGGCAGCTGCCCTGCACGGTTCCGCCCACCGACAAACCGTGCATGACACCGCCGCGCGCACACTGCGCTAGATGGTGCCTTGGCAGCAAAACAAAAATGGCGTGGCAGCTGCAGGACGGCCCCAGCAGTGCGTCGCCGCGCTGTGGCCAGCCCACCTGCTTGACCTTGCCGTGCGCCTTGCTGCTGACAAAGGGGTAGAGCAGCGCCAGCCCGGCCCGCGCCAGGAGGCTGGGCTGCAGCAGCAGCACGTGCTTCACGTTCTTGCGGAACGCACGCGGCAGCGACTGGTAGGCGCGCACGCACCACACGCCCGGCAGCAGCCTGAAGTGGGGGCCGCGCTGGAAGGCCACCAGCACCAGCACGTACGGGCCCTGCAGGCGGGCAGGGCACGCGAGCGTGCAGCATCGGCTGTTGAGAAACACGTTATGAGGCGGAGCAGCGAGGCTGGGCGTGCAGCATGCGAGCCGCAGCACTGCCATCAAAAGAAAAACAACACGCAGCACGGCCGCGACGGTGCCGTGGCGCAGCAAGCGGCAGACGGCGCCAACACACCAGGCAGACGGCGCCAACACACCAGGCAGACGGCGCCAACACACCAGGCAGCTGCGTCCGCAGCATGCAAGTTGGCGGGCACGATGTGCCGTTTAATGTCCACCGCGTGGGCACGCACCCGCGTGACGACCGGCGTCAGCCTCTTGATCAGGTACGCCAGCGCAGCGTCCCGCGGTGCGGCGTTGTGCCCCACAGGGATCGCGTCAGTGTTCACCACCACCACGGGCCGGCCGTGGGAGTCCCTGCCCCCCAGGAACAGCAGCCCCCTGAACGCCTCATCCTCCTGCTCCTGCAGGCTCTGCGGCATGTCGGGCGAGTGCTCGACCAGCACAGCGTCCTCAAAGCTGTCGGGGCCCCAGCCGACGTCCCACGCACCAGCAGCAGCACCCTGATGGTTGCCCGCAGCTGCACTGCTGCTGCTGCGGGCAGCTGTGGCGCCAGCTGTGCCGCTGGTTGCGGTGGATCCCGTAGCAGGTGCACCTGCCCTGCTGCTGCTGCCGCTGCTGCCGACAGGTGCAGCGACGCCAGCACCAGCAGCAGCACTGCTGCTGCTGGCCCTGCCGCCGCCGCCGCCAGAACGCAGCAGTGCTTGCGGACCTTGGCTGGTGGCGCGGCTCACACCAGCAGCGGCAGCTGCGGCGGCACTGCCGACCCGCTGCCCCACACCTGCGGCCATCCTGCCTGTGGCTGCTGCCAGCGGGTGCTGCACGGTGCTGCTGAACCACTGCCCAAGCACCGCGGGCCCCGGCCAGCCACCAAACGGGCTGGCCCCTGCTGCAGCAGCCTGGCTGGGGAGCCTGTGCCGGGCCTGCTGGTCCTGCTGCGGGTGCGTGTGCGTGGCATTCCACTGCTGCCCAGCCCCCATGCGGCGTATCGCCATGCCCATGACGCCGCTTGCGCCCATGGCGCTCGCTGCATCACTGCTGTCGCTGCCGACGGTGCCGGCTGCGCTGCCGTGTCGGTCGGCAGCGGCAGCGCCGCCCGCAGGGCTGGCCGCGCCACTGCCGCCGTGCTCGCCTGGTTGCCTGCCGTGGTAGAAGTAGCTGTCGTTCAGCGCACAAACAGCACGCTCCACTGCTTGCGCGGCCGCCGGAGGCAGCGCCTGATGCGCTGTCAACCACCCTGGCCGGATGTGCTGCTGCTGCTGCTGCTGTGCAGGGTGCAGGCTTGTGCTGAGGCTCAAGTCTACAAGCTCCGACTGGCGAAGCACATACATGCTGGCAGCTGCTGCCGCTGCCGCATGTCCTGGGCCATACCCAAGGAAGCCTGTGCAGTGCTGAGGGCCGCTGCTGCCAGCTGCTGTTGGGTAGCCGTACGGGTAGATGCTGCTGCCATGCTGGCCCAGGCTGCTGCCGCTGGGCGACGGGCGCTGCGAGTGTTCGACCGACACTGCAGATGACGCATAGTAGCGCCCCTGCCCTACATCGCCGCCATCTTCCCCCTCTGTCGCTGCTGCTGCTAGCACAGCCGGTGCCAGTTGCCCTGACCTTGCTGCTTCTGCTTCTGCTGCTGCAGCTGCCTGTGCTGCTGCGACGTGGTGTGCCTCAATGGCGGTGAAGCCAGGTGAAGGTGGGCTGCAGCCGAGGCTGGGAGGCAGCACATCCTGCCACAACTCCTCGTCATGCGATACTGCTGCTACTGTCCCCTGCCGCTGCTGCTGCTGCTGCTGCTGCTGCAGCTGCTGCTGCAATGGTGGCTTGGTTGGTTGCTGATGCTGCAGCAAGCAGGCACCCAAGGCCTCACCAGCAACAACACCAGCTTGAGCTGCTGCTGCCTGGCTTGCATCCTCGACTGCTGCAGGGCCCTGTTGACTGTCTGCTGTATGGTCCAGCTGCATGTTGTTTACTGCTTCACTTTGCACTGGTGCTGGTGCTGCTGAGTCTGCTTCTGTCACATCACGAAAGGGTGCGGCTGTCTGCACTGCTACCACAGGCAAGCCGTTGCCATTGCTGCTGCTGCTTCTGATAGCCCCTTTCTGTGCCAGCTCTGCTGCCAGGCCAGCCGCTGCAGCATGCTCCTCATCCCAGTGCTGCTGCTGCTGCTGCTGCTGCTGCTGCTGCTGCTGCGGCGGCGGCGGCGCCAGGTGCAGGTGTTGCCGGGGCAGCAGTGTTGCCAACCCCAGTGCGCCATCCCGGGGTGCTGATGTGGACGCTGCTGATGCGAAGCTAGCTGCGCTCAGCACGGAGTGAGCCGCTGAGAACGTCGACTGCGTAGCAGAGTATGCTGACTGGGCAGAAGCATGGCTGGCGCTCGTCTTGCAAGACAGCCAGCTGGTGTGGGGCGAAGCAAAGTCATCAAGGCCACGACAAATTGCCCCCTCACCTGCTGCTGCCGCTGCTGCCGCTGCTGCTGCCGTCAACTGTGCGCCACCATCAAGGGGTGCCACTGCACCTGCTGCTGCTTGCAGGACGGGTGAAGATGGCATGCCTGCAACGTCCCTCCACACATCTGCTTGGGCTGTATCTGCTGCTGCTGCTGCTACTGCTGCTGCCTGTTCTGCCGTCAACGGCCTTGGTTCATCAACATAGGTCAACTGGCTTGTCATCTGCTGCTGCTGCTGCAACCCACACAAGTCTTCTGGCAGCTGCAGATGCTGCTGCTGCTGTGCACGATGCACAGCTTGACTGTCATGATCCACAGCATGCTCACCCAGCTGCGACAGCAACACATGCTGCTGCTGCTGCTGCTGCTGTGCGATGGGCTGCTGCTGCACTGCCACAGGCAAAGACAGTTGCTCCTGGGCGACTGCCAGCTGCTGCACGGTCAGCTGCTCCTCTGACACATCATCAATGTCCGGCACTGACTCATCCGATCTAGGGCTGCCACCACTGCCACCACTTGCATCTTTGACTGGCCCTGCGACCTCAACCATAGCTGCTGCTGCTGCTGCTGCTGCTGATGGTGGGAAGCTCATAACCGCAGCAGGCCCATCAACTGTACCAGGCAGCTCATCCTGAGCAGCGGCCGCAGCAGCAGCAGCAGCAGCGACAGCTGGTTGCTCTGCATGTTGTTCTTGCTGTTGGGCAACCACTTGGCTGCTGCTGTACAGGCTGATGCGGATGTCATGCACACCACGACACTGCTCGTGTACGCTGGTGCTGTGAAGGTCAGGTCCGATTGATCCAGCTGCCTCAGCAGCTGCTGCTGCTGCTGCTGCAACTGCAGTGCTCAAGCTGCCGTTGCTGCTGCCAGCAGCTGCATTGCTGGTGGATGCACTCAGCAGTGCCTGACTTTCAGCAGCAGCTTGTTTGGCGGCTGCAACCTCATTAGCTGCCGGTTGTGCTGCATTCTTATCGGCTGGCAGTTGGTGTGCAAGGTGTGATTTGTGCTGCCCTGCCGCGATGACCTGCTGCTGCTGCTCCTCTGGCTGCTGCGGCTGCGGCTGCTTCCAATACGCGTGTAGTGGAGGCATCAGCTCCAGTGGCAGCTCTGGTGCTTGCAGCATATCATCAAATGGCAGTTCAAGGCCCTCCAGGGAGCTGCTGCTCGCAGTGCCATACCTGCCAGCTGCGCTTGCAGATGCTGGTGCTGCATCCTGGCGCTGTGTTGCTGCTTCTGGAGGTACACCGCTCAGAGTGGGGTGCCACAGCACGCCACCGGGCGTGTGATCGTCATCAAAACCAGCAAAAACGTCGTCTATGAATGACTCCAAAGGCTCCGGCTGCACATCATCCATACCTGCCTTGCAGGACTGCAGTAGGGCAACTGCAGCAGCAGCAGCAGCAGCAGCAGCAGCATGTTGATGTGCTCGTGAACAGCCCTTGCTGAGCTGGCACTCCGCGACACGTGCTGACGCTGTATGTGATAGGCTGTTTTCGCATGCATGCAGGTTCTCCAAGGAGCCTGAACTGGACATATTGAAGCCTTCACACCGCACTGATATCATGCAGGGACGTCAACAAATGGCTACACCAAACACAAATTTTTGTAAGTCTGTATGATAATCGTATAGTAATGAAGGACGGGGCCGTGGCAGGCTCGACCAAGCCAGTTCGCACCTGCGTCAGCAACTCCAGATTTTCTACAACAGCTTGACTATGAGATTTCAAGAGGGGCATCAATATCCTTATGTCATATACATCTTGATCTTGCTCGACTCGTGTCAACGGTTCTGCAAGGCAGCCTACGCGCAGGAGGTTCTATATGGCATAATCAACCCTTTGAAGCCGCTTGTAACCTGTGTACAAGTTTGCTTGCAAGCTTATTGCTGGGTGCTTGTCGGGGTATGCTGCCCAACAAAAGTACCTGCTGAGGTGGTGACTTGAACCGGAACAACAAGGGTGCGCCCTGCAAAGCCCTGCATATGCTCTACTTATGTTGCCTTCATTGTTAGACATGTGTTGTATTCATGAGTGCCGTCAAATGAGTTCATCATCCATGTTCCCACTGTACTGTCACAGTGACTGTGCTGATAATCTTGAACCTGCTTGCGTGTTTGTCCTGTAAGCCCCCACAAGCGTAGTCTACAGTTAATCCATTTTCTGATTAAGCACCTTGGTTTGAGCGGCTTGCACAAGTGCAGGTTGATTAGCTTTGGGGTCTTGCCAGAACGTTACAAGGCGTGAGCGTGTGCACTGGTATTGCAGCATGCTGCTGCGCTCGCTGGTTGCTGCGCAGCGCAGCTGGCCAAGCAGCTGTCACTGGCTGGCATCGTGCAGATGCACAGGGAGTTTGCAGAGCACGTGCACGGCAGCTGCAGCAAAGAACGACACTCGCAATGCGCGCAGCAGCACTGGAGCATGGTGGGCAGCAGCAGGTGTTGCTGCGGCGGCAGCTGCTGCAGCAGCATCTTTCCCTGCGCTAGCAGAAAAGCCAAGCACCCAGCTTGCTGCCAGTGCCGGCTTGCCTGATGAAGCAGATGGGGTCGTAGCAAGTGAGTGAAGGCGTGTCAAATGACGAGTTTTCACTACACCTGTCTGTTATCAATGTGTGTGGCAAGCAGCAGCAGTCTGTGCAGCCAGCATGACCATGCAGACAAAACAGAGCCCTTAGTTTTTACACAAGCTGACAAGAAAAGCCATCCTCATTCTCATACTCGCTGCTACCTTTGACGGCAGGCCCTGCTGCGGGCATGCCATCGGCCCGCTCACAGAGCACCACCACACAAGCCTCCTCAGCTCTCATGCCAGCAGCCTGCTCCATCCATGTCAACACAGCCGTCTGCTTTGTCACCACCCCTGCGCCGCTGGCTTGTTTGGCACCCTGAAGCACCGCGCCTGCTGTCTCTGCCAACTTTTCTTCAAACTGCCCCGCCAGATGACGGGAAGCTGCTGCCCCTTTCAATGCGCCAGCGCATCTTTTTCAAGTATGAGAAGCGCATCCGGGACCTGAGCAGCCTTGAGAAGATATACGATTATTTTGCGACGCACGAGCACAGCAGCACCAAGGTCATGTCCTCGCAAGATGTGGTGCATGCGCTGGTGCCGACGTACCCACCAGTCGGCAGCAATGTGGTGCGCGCAGGGTTCCTGGATGGTGAGGCTGTTGTGGTGGGGTTGATGGACCGCGGGATCTGCTTGCATGGCAACAGCCAGGGTGAACGTAGCCGTGCGCAGCTTTGTAGATTTGGCAGCAGACACATCAAGCCAGGGCTCCCAGCATCCCTAGCATACCAGTGGCCATTACATCACTTGAAGGACAGCTTGCAGGACAGCTTGCGAAACAGGTTGCTATGATTCAACGCCTGCTGCTCTTGCCAAAAGCTGTGTGCATGCATGCAGGTGAGGGGGCCCACAGCCAGGACTCACACACCGCGCAGCAGCAGCTGCTGCACTTCTTTGACCGCGACCAGAACGGCACGATCGATTTCAATGAGTTTGTGCTGATTGTGATCTGCCTCAGCGTGCCTGACAAGGACATCGAGGTCGTGTTTGACGTCATGGACCTGGTGAGGAAGATGACGCTGCCGGCTAGGGTTTGGAGTCAGCTGCAACTGGGCAGTTGTTTGATCAGGGCATCCTCATCAAGCCATTGCTCATTCCGCCTTTGCTGTTGGCTCTCTTGGCCTGTCGTCTGACTTGGTGCCTTCCTTGACGCTGACAAGGCACCTCCCTGTGCTGCACACAAGCAAGCACCTCACGCCAACGAATGCTGCTGCATGTGTGCTTGTCTGCAAAGTGCAGGACAACAATGGCGTGATTGATGAGGAGGAGTTCAGGCAGGTATGGTGCATGCTGTGCACTCCCCTGGTGCTGCCTGCATGGCTAGCAGCCATGGCTAGGGTGCCATGCCTGCTTGGGCGGCTGGCAGCTCACAGTGGATGGCCAGATGCTGTGGACGGCTCAGTAGTTAGGGTGCAGGAAGTGCTGGTTATGCGTTTAACGCGTGCGTAACTGGTGTGCCACAGCTTCGCCTGTTCAAATGGCGGTCGCATGCGTTTCCGGTGCGTGACGGCAGCTGTGCTGCTGACCTGGCCCTGGCCGGCTGCTGCTGCAGGTGCTGCTGCAGCTGGAGCGGCGAGCAGGCATCCAGCAGGGCTTCCACAGCAGGGCTGGCAAGCACCCCATTGTGGATCGTGACCAACCGTGAGCTGCTGGCTGCCAGCTGTCTCTACTTATCCTCACACTGCAGCAGTCACCCAAGTCATCCAAGCCCCAGCAGCAGCACAAGCAGCAGCAGCAGCTTGCCAAACAGTGGTGTCTGGCTGCTTTTGCTGATGGAGGCGTTGGCGGCACCCTGCAAGCCGACGGCAGCTGGTGTCGACACCACAGCATGACTGTGCTGGCCCCTGCCTCAGCTCTTGCGCTGCTGCTGTGCCAATTGCAACGCCCCACGCTGCCCTGCATGTCCCGCTGCAGTGAGATGGTGCACCGGCTGTTTCAGGAGGCGGGCGCTGGTGTGCACTTGAACAAGTTTCGTGCATTCCTGCAGAGGCTGCAGGAAGGCATGCTGAGCCTGGAATTTGCACACTACGACACAGCAGGTGCGCGGCACGCAACGCAGCCGTCATCAGCACAATCATGGCTGTGGTGGTTAAATGGGCAAGACCAGTGGATGATGCTTCTGGAACAGCAAAAGGTGCACTGGCAGTGCACATGCAGCTGGAGGGGAGGGGCTCGGACCTTTGGTCAGGTAGTTGTCATATTATGCTGCGTCAGTTGTCTCTGAAATGTGACAGTAAAACACACACTCTCCACATGCTGCTACATGATGCCTTGGTGCCTGTGCTCAGCACCCATCATCAGCTGCATGCTCACTGTGCTTGACTGCATTGCTGTGCCGCTGCACCCTGCAGTCAAGGGCAGCATCAGCGGTGCTGACTTTGCCAACAGCCTGGTCACCGCAGCAGACGTGCGCAGTGTGGATGCACTCCTGGACAAGGTATGCTGCAGGGCTGGGCTGTGTGCTGTCAACATGCCACATGATTGGCTCGTCGGGTGCTTGGAACAAATCTTTCAGCAGTGGCATACCAGCGCTTGGTGGTCGGAACCTGTTGGCAGTGTGTTGGTGGCTGGGTGCCAACTGCACACACAATGCCCCTGATGCGCGCACCCACTCACAAGCTGTTGAGAACGCACCAGTTGCGGTGTCGTCCCAATAAAATGACGCCCGGCCCTGCCTGGCGCCCCGTCTGCCGCCGCTGCCGCTGCTGCAGGCCGCGCAGCTGCCGCCTCAGCTTGTGGCTGCGCGCATCACCTACGCGGACTTCAAGGCCATGGCCTCTCTGCGCAGCAGCATCTACTCGCTCTCCTTCGCGCTTGACTTCTGCACGCAGGTGGGCCAGGCACGCGCCATTGCTGTGCTGTGTCTCTCAACGTGGTCAAGCTGCCTTTTTCACCCTGTGCATGCAGAGCAACGCATAGTGGCGTCGTGTGTGGCTGGCTCTGCCATATTGTTGAGGTATGCCGTCGCTTCTCACCTTTGACGGTCCAGCTGTCTTGTGTGTTGATCTTGCATCACCACTGCCGCTGCTGCTTGCTTGCACCAACACCCAACAGATCGAGCGCCCGCTCAGCCGGCAGGACTTCGCCAAGCTCATTCACAAGACGCTTGGGCTCAAGCTGCCAGCCACTGTGATGGATGTGCTCATGTTTGTGTTTGGAGACGAGCAGGGCCGCCTGGATGGCACCGAGTTTGTGCAGGTGATGAAGCGCAGGAACAAGGTACCGGGGTACAAGGTGAGCCGCCACCGCTGCTGCTGCTGCTGCTGCTGCTGCTGCTGCTGCTGCTGACGATGGTGCTGGGTGCTGCTGGTAGTGTCATACATGCTGACTTGTGTAGAGGGAGTGCATGATATGTGCAGGTTCGCCCGGGAGCTGCCTGTGTTTGCCTGCTGGCTCCTGTTTGTGTCCAACACAGTTTGTGCTGTGCCGAGTTATGTTGCATCTGCGGCGCCTGACAACTCTACACTGGCAATCTCACTAAGTCCTTCCACCCCTGCTCTGTGTGTCTGCTGCTGCACCTGGATGCTGCAGCGCGGTCCTGTTGGCATGTCAGGTTCAGAGTCGGAGGGGCGGAACGCAGGGCCAGTCGTCAGCTGGCTGAACTGCTGCTGGCAGTGCACCACTGGGGAGCGGGAGGGCAGTCGATGAAGCTGAAAGACGGGGCCGGCACAACATGTTGGCACCGCTGCGGTTGAGGAACACGGGTGTGATTTGTGCTTTGTCATGATGACTCCGCACCTCTGTTGGTAGCTTTGGTGTTCTAATGAGCTGCAGCTGCTGTGTTCATGATGCTGCAGCTGTGCAGCTGTGCTGCACACGGTTGGCTACATATATTGTGCTGCTGCATTATCGCAGCCAGTGCAGGCGTTGGTGATATCATCATCGATGGCACAGCTGATTAAGGCAACATATGAGACTGCAGAGCATGATGCATCTGTTGTGTTTAAAAAGTTGTTGTGTCATTGGTGTCCGTCCAGGTGTGCTGCACGGCACTTGAAAGCATACAAGGTGATTGGTGCCGCTCATGGTGCTCACAGCTCAATGCAGCTTTGGCTGTTCCTCACGCCCTGTGCAGCAGTTGTCAAACTGTCGTCACACTGGGCTGCTGCAGGAGCTGCTTTGATGCGCACGTACTGCAGCTTGAGCTATGCAAGCTTGCATGCAAAGCTCAAGCAGCCCAGCTTTGTTTCATATGTGTTATGCCAGGCGTCAGCCACCACGCTGCTATGAAGATGGTTGTTGCTTGCAGCAGTACAACCGGCCCTTCCTTGATCATCGTATGCATGTTCGCTGAACATCTGTGTGTGCAGCCAGCTGGATTAGAGCTGCATCGCTTGTGAAGGCATGCATCATGACTTGATCAAGGTACGGTTGTACTTCAAGTTGAAAGCTGCATGGGCGTTTCTTCATGGGGACTGCTGGCATGCTACAAAGCAAATTCGTTGTTGATGCTATGGTTTGAACGGGTAACACTACGGCAATGGTGATGAGGCTGCTGCTGTGGCTCTTGCCGTGGGGAACAGCTCCCTGGTTGGATCCTGCCATGCTGCACCCTCGGTTTCAACATCCGCAACACAGCAAAAGGTGCATGCTCAATACCAGCTCCCTGTACAGTGCATTGTTTTTGAAAAGTGTGTCTTACTGCATATATTCACAGCGACATGGACATGTCACGGCACGCACTGCCTAGAGTGTTCAGTGCAGGGCATTGCCACGTTCCATTAGTGGAAGCCTTGGCAAGCCCCGTACAGTGGTGCAAGCGCTGCTGGCACGTGCTAGCAGCGCAGAAGCGGGGCACAGTATGCAGCTGCATGTGTGAACAAACAGATCATGACAAGTCACATCAATGGAAGTCTGAAGCGCAGCAGGCATACTGCTGCAAACAGCATGGCCACATCTTAGACAACGTGTGGTGTAGTGAAGCTCACCTTATGGCGTGACGGCATAGGCAACCCTTCATGGTGATCCACTCACCAACGGCGTACAGAAGGCGACCGACAGCGCATGACACAGTCACAGGTGATCACCTGTACCCAACTTGCCTGGCAGGCTGCAGCCCGGGCTGGCCAGCTGGCTGCAGCCATGTCTGCTGGCCTGATTCCGAATCCGATCAATCCAAAGTGGTATCATGCCATCGAAGATGGTGACTGGACCCACGTGTGACTACTCTTTCTAGGCCGTACTTGCGTTCAGTGGCAATACCACGTGGTATTAAATTGCTTTTGCGTGTTTGTATGGGTTGTCTGTGTGTACATGAGCGTACTAGTCAGTTTGGGGGTCGCAGAGCTAACTCCACTTCAGGATGTCCTTGTTGTGGTGCAGAAGTTGAGTCTTTGTCACACTTCATGTTTGATTGCCCTGCTACTTCTGCTCAGAGGGATGATATGTTTGCTGAGATCAGATCCCTGCCTGGTTGCGCTGAAAAGTTGCGCAGCGTTTTGTCCATGGCTGATTCGTCAATCAAGGTGTTGCGTTTTGTATCTGATGAAATTTGGGTCAGTTCTAGAAGATGTCGGATGGTGTCACCGTGTATTGCTGCTTTTCTTGTCAAGTCTTGGGATGCGCGCAATGCATGCAAACATTCTGGAGCAGTGCTCCCTCCTCTTTCCGCCCCGGTGGGGCGCGGGGCCGATGGCGCTGAGGCTGTGGCTTGAATGGGTAATATGATGATGATGATGACTACTCTTTCTAAAGTGGCTAAATGTTGACATAAACAGCATGCAGCCACCCAACTACGTGTACACCTCTGCAGTGTTGCACTTGGCGTGGTAGTTGCTGAATCAAGTGGCAAGCAGTGAAGTCCTCACAGCAAACACCTGCCTGGCTTGGGCATGGGCACTGTGCTGCATAAGCTGATCATGTTTGATGCGCAGGTCAGGAGAACACCCATTAAAAACCGATGACAACCAATTTAAGCATGTACACCATCAACAATATGCAAATGATTCAGATACACACGTGTGGTAGCCTGCTGTGAAGCCACCCACATGGCTGCAATGCGGCAGGCGAGTAACCTCAGCAGATTGCAGCACCAGACTGACAAGCTCCAGTAACATCAGTGCACTGTGTTGAACGTAAAAGCTTGCAGGGCTCTTTGCAAAGCAAACACTTTTCAATAGCGCTTGCATCAGCCAGCTGGACACCTCATGCTGGCATAGGTGTGCTCTTCCTCCTCACCCTTCTGGCATCAGCAGCATCTGCTGCAGCTGTGCTACTGGCTGTTGCTTCAGAGTTAGCAGCAGTAGCAGCAGCAGCAGCAGCAGCAGCAGCAACAGCCGTGCTGCCGCCGGTTGTACCCTCCGCTTCACAAGCTGGGCTGCTTCTTTGCTGCATGTTACTGATCATGCATGTCCAGCACACACCCACAATGTTGCCAAACAGGATGCGCTGCTCTGGTGGGATCAGCGTGAAGTTCACCAGCTGTGCTGCAGGCCACAGCTTCCAGTTGGCCAGCAGGCCAGGCACAAGCTGCAACAGAGCACGACGGTCAAAGCAGCACAACACGTCAGGCACAGCCGCGCTGACTGGCAGTCATGTGGTCGATTCCCTACCGACACGCAGGGCATGCCAGTGCTATGTAGCTCAAGCTCCATAGCATCCCACCTTGCGCATAATCATCAGTCCAATTGTAAGCCATACCCTACGGAATTGGCAACATCACCATGTGCATATCACGCACCCACTGCCAGCTGCTCACCTTGGCATGCAGCTCCTGGGGCACCTGCAGCGCCCGGCCCTCCATCGCCGCCATCACACTAAAGAACAGCGCCAAGCCAAGCGGCGTCTGCAGCAGCTGGTCCAGCCCCACCTTGGCAGCCACAGCCGCAGGCGAGGTCGGGCTGGCAGGCATGACGAGCGCCTCCAGCAGCTCGTACCAGTAGTGGCCCATGGGGGTGCCGATGGCTGCCGAATACAGGCACAGCCGCCCGCAGCGCAGCGCATCAAACTCAAACCCCCGCTTGGATGCGGTGCTACTGCTGCGGCTGTCGTCCTGGCTGCTGCGACGGCTGCTGAGGGCGGCAGCAGTTGACGTCTGGCTGTGTGAGAGCATCTGAGCTGCCAGGTCACCCAGCATGGTGCCTGCCACTCCCGTGCAGGCCTGTTGCAGCAGCAGGTGCAACCACGAGGCAAAGCAAGTCAGGCTGCTGCCGGCAAGTAGGCACCAAGACTGAATGGGCCTATAAGTTGCTGCATCAAACTCTGCAGCGCGAACGGTGTTGCACAGCAGTGCGTGTGATCAGAGAACTCAGTATCAAGCCACACAAGGAGAGCCAGTTCAGCAAGTCTTCAGGACTCCTGCCTACCTTCGTGAGCAGTGGCGATTGTTGCAGTGCACTGCAGTACCCTTGCCACAGGTTGCACGGCAATATGCGGCGGCCAGTGCTCATGCTGGCTGCATGCTGCAAGGCTGACGGCATTTCTGCAACAGAGACCTGCTCTGGGTCTGTGACAGCTGTCGCTGCTGTAGGTGCCGCTGCTGCTGCGGCGGCGGCTGCGGCTGCGGACGCCGCGCTACTGGTGCTGCTAGTGCTGTGGCTGATGCTGTCTGTGGTGCCAATGCCGCCATTGCTACTGCCACTGTTGCCGCCGTTGCTACCACTGCTGCTGCTGCTAGTGTTTACAAAGCCAGCTGACAATGCCTCCCCAACAACTGGGCCCCTGCACAGGACAAACAGAGCACAGGTGTCAGTTGTCAGCTGGTTTGCTGCACGGCATAGGCACAGACATGCTTCCCTGCTGTTCTGTGCGTAGCACTCGCTTCGCTGGCCTGCATCCCGCGTCTGCAAGCGCTCGAGCACCGCTGCCGCATTCATCGTTGCTGCGCCTGACAAGCTGTCCGCTGCCCATGATGGCAAACAGACATTGAGCCGCCCTGCTGCTCAGCCCCACACTCACCCTACCGCTGTCATGCTGCTGGCAGCCAATTCCTGCAGGCCACCTGCCACTGCCTCCCGCATGCCCCCAAGCAGCACCTCGCTGCTGTCAGACACAAGTGCAGGGGCCTCTGGCTGTGGCAGGGCTGCAATGCTGCTTGAGCGCAATGGGTCTGCAGAGCTCTGCAGGAAACACAGAAGAGCGCAAGCAGAGAGACACGATGTAGAGCATGGACATGACTGGGCTGTGGGCCAACAGGTGGCCGATGCCAGCAGTCATTGCTCGATGTAATAATCAGTTTGGCGCTGCCGCTGCACTCCAAACAGACCTACACTGCAGATGATGGAGTGCCTGAATGTGCTTTTTTCAGTGGCCAGGAAATGCCATGCACATGAGATCTTGAACACGGTTGAAACAAGCATGCCTCACCAGCTGTAGCTCCACTTCAGGTGCCAGTGTTGATGCACTGGCGTGCGGTGGCACAGCAGCTACTAATGTGGTGACGGCCATGCTTGCAGCTAAAGTTGCTGCTATGGCGTTCCTGCTGCCTTTGGAGTTGCTGTTTGGTGCGCTCCCTTGGCTTGATGTGCTGCTGTTGCTGCTTACATTGCTGTGTGCTGCAGCAGCGGCTGGCTTACATGCTGTGGTCTGCTGACTAGCTGCAGAGCCAGATACCCAGGCCAGAAGTCCATTTTTACATAGGCATCTCCTACAACAGAAGCAGGTGATGCCAATGAGCACGCGCATCATAGCCTTGCTGCTTGCTCTGTTCTTGCAAACAAGGGGGAAGCTTACCTGGCATGGTGTGGATGGACTTGGCAGTCATTGTGGCTCAGCAGATGATTTGAAGATAAAGCCGTCCTCATGCTTCTCGGTTGCTGGTAAATGTCAAGCGCGGTTGCTGTCGACAGGAACACGAGTACAGTTGGCACTGTACATGTGCCGCAAGAAGACCGCTACACAGTTACTCATAAATGCAGAATCTACTGTCGAATCTCAACCTGAATGCACCCAGCACTCTGAAGCAGTACAAGGGGAAGGCGACGCTTCCCGCCATGTTCGTCACCCTCAGTGCTAGGCCCCGTGCGTCATTTATGTACATGTACATTTTCTCTCACACCTTTCAAAAACGTTTGGTGGGCCCGTGAACCTTCTTTCATCGATTCTTCGCAACTTTTCTTGCACATCTGCGTGTTGTTCTGAAAGGACGCAGCCACAGGCGTTGTCCACTGTGCACAGCCGGTCCCACGCTGCTGATTGTCTTATTGGTGTTAGATTCACTGATGTTGTCTTTTGGTGACATAGCAGTGCGCGGCACTCACTTTGAAGTTTGGAACTGCTGCTGTGTCAGATGTGCAGCTGCTGCTGGGTTCAAAAGCGGCATGCAGTATGGGAAGTGCTCCTCATGCCTCACTAATCTGGAAGCGTTCAGCTGTCAATGTGAATGGTAAGTGCCTGCAGTAAAAATGCCCCATCACCTGCTGCTGCTGCTGCTGCTGCTGCTGCTGCTGGCTACTCCTATGCCATAATCACGTACAAGACCTATGCATGCACAGGATCTGCACGGCGCAACTGCTGTCATATTGAACTTCTCCATCCAGGCTACACATGCAGCTGAAGCCAGTAGCATACACAACCAATGTGCCAAGAGACACACACACATAATGCAGGGGCACTACCCCAACTTGTGGCATGTGGCCAATTTCTCATGCACCTGGGTGCAACATGTGAAGGTGCGCTCATGCCAATTTGGAAGAGCCGCAGCATCAGTGTGGAGGTTAAACGCATACTGTTGCTGACGTGTGTCCGTCCCATTGTTGATTATGGCAGTGAGGTTTGGTTTCCGTCCACAGCTAGGCAACTGCAGCTGTTTGACAAAGTGCAGACAGACATCATCAAATGCGCAATGCGCTGTGGCAAGGAGCGCCCATGCTCTTCAGCTCTCTTGGCACAATGGGGTGTGAAACCATTGCATATGTGGCTTCATCAGAGGGCGTTCGGCTGCCAAATCAAGTGTTTACAGCTAAATGGAAGCGTCCTAGTGGTGCTGTGGCGGTGACACCGTGGCACAAGTATGTGCAGAGCCTGCTGTGCAAGTATGGTGTGAATGTTGTGACCGCGGAAGGCAGAGCCAGTGCGTGCAAGAGCCATGTCAACAAGCAGGTCAGGACACTACATGCTGAAAAGATTGCATGTGAAAGGTTGGAACACTCCACTCTGAGTCGGTATGTGGCTCATGTGCATCCCACTCATGTTGATGCTATGGGTTTCAGGAGGCCTAGGCCGAACTTGCGTTCAGTGGCAATGCCACGTGGTATTAAATTGCTTTTGCGTGTTCGTATGGGTTGTCTGTGTGTACATGAGCGTACTAGTCAGTTTGGCGGTCGCAGAGCTAACTCCACTTCAGGATGTCCTTGTTGTGGTGCAGAAGTTGAGTCTTTGTCACACTTCATGTTTGATTGCCCTGCTACTTGTGCTCAGAGGATAGTATGTTTGCTGAGATCAGATCCCTGCCTGGTTGCGCTGAAAAGTTGCGCAGCGTTTTGTCCATGGCTGATTCGTCAATCAAGGTGTTGCGTTTTGTATCTGATGAAATTTGGGTCAGTTCTAGAAGATGTCGGATGGTGTCACCGTGTATTGCTGCTTTTCTTGTCAAGTCTTGGGATGTGCGCAATGCATGCAAACATTCTTGAGCAGTGCTCCCTCCTCTTTCCGCCCCGGTGGGGCGCGGGGCCGATGGCGCTGATGCTGTGGCTTGAATGGGTAATATGATGATGATGATGATGATGATGATGATGATGATGATGATGATGATGATGATGATGATGATGATGATGATGATGATGATGCACCTGGGCAACAGCATGTATGAGACATCTTGTCAACCAATGATGGCCAGCATGACAAGCTGCTGCCTTCACTGTGCCATAAACAGCAGCAGAAGCAGCAGCAGCAGCAGCAGCAGCAGCAGCAGAGGCAGCAGCAGCAGCAGCAGCAGCAGCAGCCTCGACTGCGGTGAGCAGTAGTCGGGTGGTGCCTGCCGTGCATCAAGTGCATGCTGTGAATAAGATCGGTGGTGCGATGCATTTGCATTTATGCCATATTGGGCTGCGCAGGGCATGGTTTCACAGTGCTATGCTTCTGCAACCGTGGCAAAGCTTGCTGCTGATCTACTGCCACTACTGTTGCTGCTGTCAATGCTGCCATTGCTGCTGCGGCAGTCTGCCTGCTGTGCTGCTTGTTGTGCTCCCTGCTGCTGCTGCTGCTGCTGCTGCTGTTGCTGCAGCTGTTGCTGTGCAGCAGGGTATGGCTGCGCTGCCTGCTGCAGCCCTGTAGTCAGTTGTTGCTGCGGCCCCTGGTGTTGCTGCCCAGTAGCAACAATCAGGTGTGGCACACCAGCCGCGGCTGCATGCTGCAGCTAGCTGCACCAGCCGCGGCTGCATGCTGCAGCACAGCGCTGTGCTATCAGTTGCTGCCATCGCTGCTGTGTTGCAAGCAGCAGGTGGGTTGCCTACTCCACCTGTGCTGATGCTATGGCTTGAGTGGGTAATATGATGATGACCTGTGCTGATTGCTGGTGCCGTGCTCCCTGCTGCTGCTGCTGCTGCTGTTGGGCAGCAGCTGCAAGTATTGCTGCCTGCTGCATCTGTGCGGCTTGATGCTGCTGCTGCGCAATCAGATACCGCATATGCACGACCGTTGCGTGCTGTGCAGGTGGGATGTGCTGCTTTGGTAACTTGGTAACTTGGTATGTACGCAATGCACTGCTGTGCCGTGAGCAGGATGAGGCCGCCGGTAACGCGCCACCACTGCTCCTTACTGAACCAAATAGCAGCTTGCTGGTGTTGCTGCTGCCGCCTCCTGCTTTGCGCTGCTGGCAATGGCGGCCTATCAGGACCCCTGTACTCTACATTCAACACATGCGCACTGCTGCCTGGTTGCTGCTGCACCTGTGCACACGTGGGCAAGGGCAGGGGCCGAGGGGCACGTGTGGCTGTCAGCTGGTCGTTGGATGGAGCACCCCCTTCCAGCGCGTTTGCCCCTCGGCCCCTGCCCTTGCCCCTACCCCTGCCCCTGCCACTGCCCCTGCTACTGCCACCGCCACTGCCGCGCCCACCGCCACGCCCACTGCCACCGCTGCCACCTGCGCTTCCACCGCTAGCTGCTGCACCAGCACTGCCACCTCCACTGCTCGCTGTCCTGCTCTTCTTGTTGCAGGGTTCCCGCCTGGTGAGCAGCATGTGAAGGGCACAATTGAAATATGCTGCTGCATTCCAGCCATGTGAGTGCTCCGTGACTGCTTGCAGCACTGCTTGGCGGGCTGTCTGCTGCACCTTTGTCACTACAGTTGGGTTGGCATACATACCGCTCGCCGATAAAACCGGCTGAACCCACGCCATATTGCACCAGATGAACACTGCCGAGAGCCCGCAAACCTGAGATGAATGTAGCTCTCTGAGGGGGTTGAAGAATTCTAGTCATGGCAGGCCCAGGCTGCTCCCCTTCATGCACCCACTGCTGACAGCTGCGCTGACGCTGGCGCTCCTCCTGTTGTTGCTGCAACTGCACCAGTTGCGTCCTGGCCTGTGATGCAAATTCCAGTGTAGCTGGAAGCACCGCCTCACCGCAGACTTTGAGCTGCGCATGTGCTGCCCCCACAGCCGCCACTGCTGCTGCATGCTGTGCTGTTGGCAGTTGTGTTGCCTGTGCCTGCTTTGACTGTTGATTGAGGTCTATGATCTTGGTTGCCAGAAGCTGTTGGAAAGCCACCACTGCGTATTATCACTCGCCGCATCTGCTTGGGGCTGCTGAGAGACCAGCCACTGCTGCATGGAGGACCTGCACGCAGTGGTTGCCTAAAACAACACACGCAGCCGCCGCAGACCAAGTCCTAGCACTCGTGGCCCGTGCGGCTGCAGTTGCGCTATCACAAGGGTGTGGTCACTGAGCGCTGCACACTTGTCTTCATGGCGGCATGCTGCCAGCTGCGGCATAAACGCTTCTTAACAGTATATTCTATCTATGCGTGAAGCTGCGTCTGCCCTGACAACCGACGTTTATAGTCGTCTATAAACGTCGCTTGTCAGGGCAGACGCAGCTTCACGCATAGATAGAATATACTGTTCAGAAGCGTTGATGCCACAGCTGGTGGCATGCAGCCATGAAGACGCCTTGCACACAGGGTGCCTGTTGCGCCAAGCATCACACAGGCCTGGCAGATGCTGTGCCCACACTGCGGCTGGAGTGTGTACCGCGGCAAGGGGTGCTGCGGCTGCCGTTGCTGGTGCTGGTGCTGGTGCTGGTGCTGTTGCCGCTGTTTCTGACGCTGGTGTTGCTGCTGCTGCTGCTGCTGCTGCTGCTGCTGCTGCTGGCTGAGCTGCTGATCCACCCTGTGCCTGCGACGTAAGGCAGTATTTGTGACAAAGTTGAGATCCCCTAGCACAACAAGACCAGTGGAGGGATGGTGTCGCTGATGCTGGTACAGCTCGCGTAAGGGGCCGCTGATGATAGCTGCGTTGCAGCATGGTCTGACGCATGCATGCACGCAGCCACCACATTCAAACGCTGTCCTGCCCACACCAATGGCACCTGCAGTAGTCTGCCTTGCGCAGGGCCCTGCGTAGAAGCAGACTCTGCTACGTGCACCAGTGCCCCGCTGGCTAGCAGGCTGTTGCGCACCACAATGGCAACGCCAGCGCTAGTGCGCCCCTGCCCTGGCCCTGACACACCCTGACACACCCCAACACACCAGAAGGAGTTCCCTGGCCCTGACACACCCTGACACCCCAACACACCAGAAGGAGTTCCACCCACGAGCATGCAGGCGACGCTGCACTGCTGTCCTATCTGAGAAGGACATGAGTGTTTACTGCTGCTACAGTTTCAAGGCATTGATCTGAGAATGATACGTGAGTGTCTGCTGCTGCTACAATGTCAAGGCCTTTACTTGGTAGCAGCAGTAGACACTCATGTATCAATCTCAGATAGGACAGCAGTACAGCGTCGCCAGCACGGTTGTGGGGCCAGCACCTGCCCCTGCTGAGCTCCGGTAGCTTGGCAGCCAGGCCACCAACATGACGCAGCCCAAACCTGGGCCTCTGGGCATGTAATGCTGAGGGGGCCCAGCCGCGTCCAGCCTGCCAGCTCCCGCAGCTGTTGGTCACCTTTTGCCTCACCTTCTGCCTCTTCAACTGCTGCTGCAGCTGAGTCAGCATCCGCACTTGCAGCAGCGTCTGTCACAACTGTTGCTGTAGCCATCTCTGCTGCCTCCGCCGCTTCTGCTGCTGAGTGGCGCATCACAAGTGCCGTCACCTCAGTTGGCTGCGCTGCCGGCTGCGCTGTCGTTGCTGCTGCTGAGGCCGGGGCTGCTGTTGCCGGGGCTGCTGCTGCTGTCGCAGTGGGAGTTGCCGCTGTTGCTGCTGCTTCTGGCGTGGGTGGCAGCCAGCATGTCGCTGCTGCCCGGGCTGCAGCTGCTGGCCGTGCAGCTGTCAGTGCAGCTGCTGCTTCTGCAGGGGTAGGGCCTGCCCTGGGAGGCACTGCTGCTGCTCCTGCTGCTGCTGCGTGCGGCGGTGTCGCTACCTCCTCTGCTGCACGTGCTGTCCACAGCCCGTGCTGCGCCGCAGCTTTGCGCTGCGCCTCTGCAACTCGCTCCTCCGAGGACAGCGGTGCGGCTGGCTGCTCCTACACGTGCAGATCCCCACACACCCCGTCAAGTGCGTGTGTGGTGGTGGCGGGCGCAGCCGACTGCGTGGCTGCAGCAGCAGAGCACATCACATTCCTGCACTCCTAACTGTCCTGCTGGGCCTATGCTGCAGACAGAAACTGTAGATCCTTGCATGGTTGCAGCTTGTTGACGGCTGCACCGTGCATGCCAGAGAGGGCAAATGCGCGTACCTGCAGCTTGTTGAGTGTTGCCCCATTCCAACATTGCTGCCAGACACTGGCACAGTGCCTGTGGCAGGGTCGATCAGGGTCTGCAATGCTGTCATGTCTGCCACAGCAGGCTACAGCCCACGTAAGCCCACTACCACCTTGCCAGCTGCCTTGCGGTCTTCGGTGCCGTGCCAGAACTCCAAATCAGGGTTACCAAATTACCGAATTACCAAAGTAGGGCCGCTGGCCCACCCGCAAAGGAGCCAAACAAGGCTCATGGGGTCCACAAAACTCAAAAGTTGACCATCAACCGAAAAGAAGCCGCAATCTCAACAAGCTCAGAGAGCTCAGAACTCAGAAAGGAGCCAAACAAGGCTCATGGGGTCCAAAATGTCTCTCCACAACCAAAGGGGGGAAAGGGAGGCAGAGCATGCACACACAAGCAGCCAACATACAGTATAGCCTAGCGGTAAATCCATGCGAAAGGGCACAATATCTGGTAGCAGCATAGGTGGCACGGTGAACCACGCAACAAACCAGGATGGGGGTTGTGGCCCTCCTCTGTGGGGGCAGCATACTCCTCAAACAACAGCACAACCGAGAACAAATACGGATGTCAGCATGGCTCAGGCGGCATCAAAATGCAACATTATGCGCAAATTCCAAAAGGTCCATAGGCAACCTTGTCTCAAGTGGCAAACTAGTGAAAGCTCAAAGAACTCAAAACGCTGACACACGCAGCACTACAAGCACAAAGGCAAGATGATTGCTGTGACAACGATGCTATGACATCACATAAACGTAACACTCGCTAGGGCAGCAACAAGCGTCGGCGCACTACTGCAGACAGACTATATGCCTTGATACACATACATGTGCTCAGATCAACCCCAATCCAGGCATGCTGCGTAGGTGCACCCATGCAACTGTACCTGCCCAACATAACGGCTGCACATGCAGTGTTCAGCAGTCAATCATCACAACCAGGTCTGCAATCCAAAAAGCAGCATGTAAAAGGGATGGCGTTTCCGCTACCAGCAGCGTGCATGCGGGTGCAACATAACTTAGCCATATTAAATCACCCGACAGACTTCAAAGAAAATGTACTGTTGCACTTTTGAAGCCATGCTTGCCTCGCCGTTGCCCTTGCTGCTGCCGCTGCTACTATTGCTCCCGCTGCTGCTGCTGCCGCTGCTAACAGTGCCGCAGGGTGACCCTGCTGCAACTTGCATCAACCAAAACGTGGTCTGATATCCGCTGAAGTCCGGCAAGGGGCTAGCAGGGCAAGCCTGCTGCCATTTCCAAAATGTCTGTTGACGCCGGCGGCCCTCGCCGTCACTGCTGCTACGTGCTGCTTGAAGAAGGCTAGCTGCGCGGGTGATACCTGACTGCAGCCTACGAAGCCTTGGTCCACTTGCAGAATATGCTACAGGTTCGGTGATTTGGTTGTGTGTAGCTCTAGGTGAGCAGGAATGGCCGGGGCTGCCGGTGCTGTGGGTGGGCTGCTGCCGCAGCAACGGGCTGATGTACCAGCTGCGTCTGTGCTGTGTAATGGTATGGGAACCTAAGGCATGCCAGGCTGTCCCTGGCTGTTTTGTCCTGCTGCTGCTGCTGGTCGGGCACTGCTGCCTTCTGTGTTGACTTCTACAATGCGGACATCTCAGCATGCTGACAGCCAGACTTAGCGTCCCGATGCGCATCTGGCACGGTTGACGCTGTTGCTGGCTCCGGTGACGCTGCTCTTGCCATGGCTGCAGCTGCCTTGGTCCGCGCTGCAAGCTTCTTCCCCATTTAGCATGCTAGTTACGTGATGATGGCCCTGCACGGCATCATGTCAACTAGTCGAAGCACACGACACCTCAGGGAGCAGAGGCCCCGCCCCCCAAGCAAGCAGACCGTGAAGCACGCCCTTGAACACCCATTGGATGCAAGTTCAAAGTTATGTTAAAAGTACTATGCCGCACGGGGTAACTCGGGAGAGGGAGCGGTGCTGCTGGTGTCGGAGTTTGCTCATGTGCTCCCGACACACGCAAAATAGGCAGCGCGCCGCCCGAAAGGAAAAGCAGAGAGGTGTCGTTAGTGTGTTCAAGTTCGGCCGGAAGAAGAGGGGTTACATGGTGTGCACAGGCGACTACGTCGCAACGAACACCCGAAACGAAGAGAGCTGCTAGAAGTTCAGCGGAAAAACAGACTGTCACCCAAAAGACGCCCACCCCAAGAAAGCCTCTGTGTGCGAGACACGACACGTGGCTCTGCAGGCAGAACCGTCGGACTCACAACAGCAGTGTAGAATTCTATTGGGACAAGCAGCATGACTAACAAAAAACAGTGTCGGTGACAACAGCCCATACTTGTGCAGTACAGCGGGCGGGCTGAACTCAACGGGACAAAGTTGGCCAGTAAAGGTCAATACCCTGGTCCGAGGCAGCAAACAAGGGGGGAAGAAGCAGAGTACCTGGCAGGTGCTGCAGGGGCAATGCAACTGCATATTGCAGCAGCCGCACCACAAACCGTACAGCTCCTGCAGCGCAGGACCACCAGTCTCAGGCTTGACAGAAAGCCAACGGGCATAAATACATGCAGATGGTGGCTATCACCGCCGTACCACACGCAGACCATTACCCCGCAACACAATGTGCCAGGAGATAAACGGCTGCCGGGTCAACAGCTGGTTCTTGTACCGCCGCGGCACTCTGGCCGTAGCGGCAAAATCAGCAAGCGCATCCCAAAAAGCACCAAGTGCCGCACGTACCGCCACCTGCTCCACCAGCACAGGCACCACAAGATCACTTGCCACAGCCCAGGCCGCTCTGCTGCCTTTTTCCAACGCATGTATAGATGCCAGGCAGACCATATCCCACACCAGTCGGTGCACATTGTGATGAGGGGAGCAAGCCAGCCACACCGCACGACACGGCAGGCTCTCACCTGCCGGCAACATGTTGAATGCTCTTAGCTGACCTTCAACCTCTTCACGCACAGCAACTGCAACAGGACACGTTCAGAAATGGTGCTCCACACCCGGCACAGCAGCAGAGCACGCCGCGCATCCCGTGGCAGTCTGCATACGCTGAGCAGTAGGGAATGCATTCAGGGCCAGGCGCCATGCAGACTCTTTGTACACGTTAGCCACCCGCACACACCACCACCGTGACAAAACCAGTCGCACCGGTGGCAACTGTGCCACGGCCGGCAACCCATCCAAGGCTCTAACACTAGCAACAAAAGCTGCATGACGGGGAGCAATTGCTTCTAACGCACGGAGGCTTTGCAGCTGCGTGGCAGTAGCGACAGTCAGGTCTTTCAATAACACAACATCATTAGCACCGCCACCTGGTCGCCGCCAGCCCAAGCTCGCACACATCGTCTCCCGCGCTAGCAAGAGGTCATCTGAGAGTAAAGAAGATAACTGCGCAATGGGCGCACCCGCAGCAACAGCCGCGGTGAAACGCGCCCGGGCGACAGTAACCCATGCAGCTGGCACCAATGTCAGCAGGGCCTGCACATGCTGGCGGGCCAGCTGACGGTCACCATACTGCGGCCTACTGCACAACCAAGGGCCCCACACCTCACGCTCATAGGCTGAGCGCTGTGCAGAGAGCCCAGGGAGAGCACAAACTCGGTCCAGCTCTGCCAACAACACCACCGCCTGGCCCAGAGACTGCAGCTTCGGGAGCTGCAGCAGGCCAAACGCCACTGCATGCTCCAAGCCCACTACCACCTCACGCTGTTGGTCAAACCACTGCCAAGTTTGTACCGCCGTAAAAATAGGGTTAGCCCATAGTGGCGCCTCCCAGCACAAATCATCCACATCCAAAGGCTGGCTGCCCACATGCCGCAACGGCGGCAAAGCGCGCAAACCCACAGCCAAAACCCGCAACGGCTTGGGCAGGGCCACATCAGCCTGGGCAACATGGAAAATATGACTCCGATGACATGATAATATGCCCCAAGGGCTGCTAGCTGTGGCGCGTGTAAAACAATCCATCGTACTGGCCCAGCGCGTCCAAAGAACGCGCGCCACAGCCACCCAGGGTGCAGTGCCACCTTGCAGGAAAGGCAGAGCCTCACAGGCCCAACGCGACAGCAGATGATGCTGAATTGGCATCAAACCAAAACCACCACACTTAGGATGGGCTGCCATACAATCGCTTGGGATACCAGGGGCCCGCCGCAGATCCTCATCAGGGCCCTTTCCAGCATCAACTAGCGCTGCTGTCCACCGCGATAAATTGTCCGTCACTGTAGCAGGCAGTTGACCAGCAAACTGAGCAGCATATAGAAGGGTTGACAAGGCGTAAGCATTGGCCGCAAACGCAGGCACGGCAACTGCTGGGGCATCAGAACCCGCTGCCGCCGCTGGTGCTGTTGCTGCTGGACCTGCCTCCGATGCTGCTACTGGTGTTGCCGCGGCCGCCGCTGCCGCTGATGCTGCTGCTGCTGCTGCTGACGGTGCCGCCTCCGAGTCCTCCGGCTCAGGATCAGCGGTCGACATAGCCTCGTCAGTCTCCTCCGAATCGCTAGCCGCCGCGCCTGGCGCAGCAGCCACTGACTCTGGTACTGACCCTGCTGCTGTTGCTGCCGCTGCCGCCTCAGTTGCCGCTGGCATCTCGTGTGCAGTTGCCGCAGCAGGCTGTACTGCCGCTGCCGCTGCTGCTGCTGGTGCCGCCTGCGCCGCTGGTACAGCAGGCGCTGCTGCTGCTGCTGCTGCTGCTGCTACTGCTGCTGCTGCTGCTGGTGGTGCCTCTGGCGCCGCTGGCGCGGCAGGCGCTGCCGCTGCAGCCGCTGCCAGTGCAACCGGAGCATCCGGCGTCGCCACTGCTGCTGCCGCTGTCGCTGTCGCTGCTGCTGCTTCTGTTGCTGCTGCTGGTGTTACTGGCGCTGTTACTGCCGCCGCTGCTCTGTCGCCCGCCAGTGCAGCAAGAGGCCCGTGCCCTGCAAAGTCCACGCGCTGCTCCCGCACCTGCAGCCGCGCCATTGCCTTGTTGTACTCAGCCTCAGCAGCCGCCGCAAACGACAGCTGCGGTGCTGGCGCTTCCCGCAGCTGCACGTCCCAGGCCCGGCCCCCGGCAGCCAGCGTGATGCTGGACGGCGTGGCGCCCGTCACCGCTGCTGCAAAGCGCAAGACATTCCTGCAGTCCGGCTCCTGCACCTGCGCATATGCGGCGGACAGCACAATGATGCCGTGGCTGCGCAAGGCATTCACCACTGCAGCCACGTTGGCGCCCCGCACCCCGGTCAGCGTGAAGGCTCGCACTGGCAGATCCTAGTAATGGGCTGACAGCGGCACAGCGACCTGCTGCGCACCGACAAACCCTGTCACAGGGTCCACCAGTTGCGGCAGCTGCTGCTTGCTCAGGCAGGGCGGGCAGGGGCTGATGTCAGTCTTCAACGTTGGGTACGGGCTGCTCACCAGCAACCCGTACCCAACGTTGAACACTGACATCAGCCCCTGCCCGCCCTGCCTGAGCTCGGACGATGACCAGAAACGCGGCTTATCATCGCCACGGCAAAGGCCTGGCGCCTCTGCCAGCGACTCGAACTCCTGCACCAGCCCCCTCAGCTCCTCTGGCGTGAGGCTGCTGCGGCCAGGGAAACGCCGCACAACCTCCAGCGCAGGGAGCACTGGCGCATCCACTTGCAGCGCAAGGCTAGCAGGGAAGGACTGATCCGCCCTGTGCGCTCGGCGCCGCTGCAGCCGCTCAGCAGCAGCAGCCTGTCGCTGCTGCTGATGGCGTGCTGCTGGCTGAGGCTGCTGCCGCTGCTGCTGCTGTCGCTGCTGCCGAGGGTCTGCTTGCGACCCCCCTGCCTGGCAGCCTGTCGCTGCTGCTGATGGCGTGCTGCTGGCTGCTGCTGCTGCTGCTGCTGCTGCTGCTGCTGTCGCTGCTGGGGCTTTTGCTGCCTTCGCTGCTTTAGCGCCTGCTCCAGAGGACGAAGCTCCTTTCGACGGCATTCTGACTGATTAGCTAGGATATATAAGCGAGGCGTTCAACACACACCCATTGCAGGGAAGCACCTCCGGGAGCGAGAGGCCGCCCCCGGGGCAAAGCGATATGGCCAAGCACGCCGCTACACAGGCATCAGAACGCGATTTCAGAAATATTGGTGGCAGAATATCGGTTTTTAGAGAGAAGAAGAGGGGTTACATAGAAGAAGAGGGGTTACACGGTGTGCACAGGCGACTACGTCGCAACGAACACCCGAAACAAAGAGAGCTGCTAGAAGTTCAGCGGAAAAACAGACTGTCACCCAAAGAGGCCCACCCCGAGAAAGCCTCTGTGTGCGAGGGGTTACATAAGTGGGGACAGCGGAAAAAGTGGAGAGTGGAGAGGAAAGGTATTCTTTAAAAAAGGTGTGTGCGGGAGATCTGTTCGGCCGGAAGGAAGGAAGGTGTGCGGGTCCGGGATTTCAAGCACTGCAGTGCGCAGTACACGACCTATGAATGGTCTACCCAGACTCCTCTCCTCTCCGGGTAGGGGGTAAACCACCGAAACCCCCCTACCACTCGAATGGGCGACAACGTGGGTGGGCCGCACCAATGAGCCGCTCGAGTATTTTTGAGCGCTTTCGACTTCAGCGAGGTTCGAACACGAGACCTCGAGATTAGGAGCCAGGCTCTCTAACCACTGAGCCACGTGTTTAAAACGTCCCGCCGGAACATTCGGCCGAGAGAAGAGGGGTTACATGGTGTGCACAGGCGACTACGTCATTCGGCCGGAAAAATGCTGAAAAATAACATTGTGGCGTATGTTAGTTTGTAACAGGCACTAACCGCCACTTCAGCACTGGCACGCTATCAATTGGGAGTTCCCGCGCAGGTTCAAATCCTGCTCACCGCGTGATTCTACCGTGTGAGTACATTGAATCTGACTGCTTAAGCAGTCTGTACGCCTCTGGCGGTGATGGCCGAGCGGTTAAGGCGATTGACTAGAAACCTGGTGCATTTTTGCTGTTACAGTTGCTGTACTACGAGACAACAATAGCATTGCAAGTTCTGAGCTCTCTGAGCTTGTTGAGGTTGCGGTTTCTTCCGGTTGATGGTCTTCTTTTGAGTTTTGTGGACCCCATGAGCCTTGTTTGGCTCCTTTGCGGGTGGGCCAGTGGCCCTACTTTGGTAATTCGGCAAGGGTCAAGGCAGGAAATGAAACGCCACCATCCTGTCTTTTCAACATGATGGGACTGTAACTCTGGCTGAAATGCGGTTAACAACAACACAGCAACGTTGCTAGTCACTAACAGTGTTTCCTTCTTGGTCATCACTGGTGGTGCCAGTTTCAATACAATACAGTAGTACAGGGCTGAACCTGCCTCAGGCACTAGCCCAGCGAGCTGTTGTAAAAGAACGGATTTAACGGCTCCTGGGCTCCAGGTAAATGCAAAACGACATACCTCTAAAGCAATGCTTGACCAGGAGCGGCCGGCTCGAGCTCCCTAGGTGCTCCAAGTGTGCTGCCATGCAGGCAAGCTGGCCAGCATCAAAGCATCGTCTTCTTATGCACCCGTACCGCAAACCCGATTTCAAAAACAGCGGCAGTGTCAACGAGAGTAGCCCGAGCGGACCAACTCTCGGACCGTTGTTTTGCTCATAAGGGTTTGTCGTAATTCTTTACATTACATTACATTACATTACATGCTCCACCCAACAAGGAGTGGGAACCCCATTCAGGAGCCAACGAGAGGCTCATTGGGGGGGAGACCTCATAGAATTCTACCTTACTTAATCATCATTGTTTGGGCCGTCAAAACAACCTGCACAAATCCGTCAATTTCAGTTTTAAGCCCAGCCACGGACCCGGAGTTTCAATGCATTGTTGCCCTGCATGCAAATAGGAAGGAAGCTCGACTGTATCTGCTGTTCCTTGCTTTGTTTCTCTTCCCTCCTGTACATGTCTTCTGCTCTGGGATCCCTGCTACATCCCTGCTACATTCTGCCTCTTTTAAATGCCATTGTTGGTTGCAGGCATAGGCTTATGCATGGCAGGCCTAGGCAACCCCTGTTCTCCTTTTCTTCTGTGTCTCCCCCTTCATGGGACCTGTGGCCGCATGATGTGTTCTGACGACGTGGTTGCAAGCCCTGCTCGCGCTTCATTTACTACTTGAGACATGGTGACATACTATGCAGATTCAGAGACCTGGTCGACCAGCTGGCGTGAGCGGCCTCTGTGACAGTGCGCGCTACTGCATGCAGCAGTGACTGTCACCAGCCTGAGGCTGGCAGCGTATAGCCATTACGTGCAAAGCGAGTTTACTGTACCTACTGCACACTAACGCACATGTGATACACGTAGCCAGAATGATAACCGTCATTTACTGCAATAGTGATTCACCAGCATGCAATTGCATGCAGTGTGCACATGCACACTGCAACAATGATGTGCAGAGGCTGATTAGCATCGGGCATTGCAAAATCTGCCAGCAGGCACTTACTCGTGAAGTGCTCAAGGTCAAAATCATCCCCATGAAGACAGCTGTAATGGCATGAATGGCGCCGGCATGTTCATGGTACCAGCAAATTTGCAAAGGACACCAGCCCTTCAAATTCCTGCTTCCTGCAGGCAGCAAGATGCATGCAAATGCCATGCGCACGCAACGAACTTTCTGAGAGTGCTGTGCCTAACTTAGTGTAAGCCATGCAGGGCCGTGACTTGCGGCAAACAGAAGGCGGCAAGCTTCATCATTGTGACAAGCTGCAGCTAGGCGGCCCCCGAGTCAACACCAAATCGCAGTTCACAGACTGACAGATGAAGGAGCCTGCACCAGTTGAGCTACTTGCATGCATGCACAAATTCTACACCTCAGTAATTTCTTGTGGTGACTGCACATGTCACCTTCAAAGTTGATTCCAATGTAACAGTCAAATCTTATATGCTGACACAGCACCGCTGGATGGTGCAGCTCACACCCCTGTGTGCCCAGCGAAATCAGCTGCAGCATACTTCACCGTGTACCTGCACGAAGTAGCTGGCATCCACACCCCCACCTGTCAGATCTAAATGTACACCGTGTGCATAATGGTGGTGCATTTAACGAGGGGCATTTAGCTGCATCGCTGTTTGACTTTTTAGCTGTTGGGGATTAAGCTAGTAGCTGATTATTTGACCGCGGACAAGGAAGCAGAAGTCCCGCGGGTGTTTCGGACCTTGTACTGGTCTTACCTCTGCATCGCGCTCGCCTGCCGATCCCATGCTGAGCGTAGACCTTAACGTCGGTTTGAGGCATCATAGGCCAACAATGCAGCCTGTCTCTCGCCTTGCGTGCTGCCTGGGCCCCGTGTTCAGGCAGCATCAGCAGTTGCAGTGGCACCATCACCAGACAATGCTGGCAGCAGTACAGCAGCATTCAAAGCCACAAATTGCGCCAAGACGGCGACTTCTTGTGACTGCAGCACAAGCCAGCGGCGGTGGAGGACCAGACTCTACAAAAGGGAATGTAAGCATCCATGAGGGGAGTGTCAGGGAGGGTGATTATGCGTGCATGGATATGAAAATGCCATGCATGCATATTTTGCTTCAAGCGGCTCTGGGTCGCAAGTTTCTGTGCATCTTTGTCAAAGCTTTTAACTAGGTGCGCAACTGCCTGGGTTCAACTGCAGCCTAGCTCAGCTGTGTGCTGCCTCTGCAGCAGCATGCGCTCCACAACCTGAATCTTTGCATGCACACGTGGGAATGATGTACAGTGTTTTTATGTTGTGTACGTGCATACCTGCTGACAGCTTATGCCATACTAGAGTCGGTGCTGACTGTTGCCTGCGGTTCTACCGGGCAGTACAGGCCACAAAGCTTGTAGCAGCAGCCCACCTCAGCGCCCGTTGCATGATGCGTGATGCACACCATCCCACAGCGTCAGCCCTCGTTGCCTGTTCTGCAACCAACCCCCCCCCCCCCCCCAAAAATTACCTTTAGTTGCTCTGTCACAAACATGCCTCTGGCACTTCCGTGTCTTGCTGCTGCAGACCGCGCTTGGCAAGCTGGGAGCACTGGCAGCAGGTGCTGCGCTCTTCCTCGGAGGCTACACAACAGGCGTCGCATCCAGCAACATGCTGGGGGACGTACGCACTGCGGACGCGCACAGGCAGGAGCTGTCAGCGCCAGCACCAGCCAGCCTGCCGGTCAAACCGGTGTCGCTGGCGCTGCCTGACCAGGTGGGTGACTGCAGCGGCGCAGGCAGAGCACCCGCACGCAAGCGGTACGCGTATGGATGCAGGTGCCTCTACATTCATGCGCTGCCCAGCCACACGCTGCCAAGGACGGCAGGCATTGCAATCACCGCAGCAGAGGCGTGGGAAGGCAGCTAGGTCCGACCTGGCTTGTCTGTGACAGCGCAACAGCTGGCCTTGGACGTCCCTTGCTCGTGTCTGTGCATCTTATTGTTGAAAACGACAATGCAACGCTCTTGAGCCACGACAGTGCAGATTGGTCTTGTCGTGCTTGGTGTGACTGCCTGGTGGGCACGCCCGGCATGCCAGGCAGTGCCTGCAGGTTGGGGGGGGGGGGGCGGGTGTCAGCGTGTGCTGCATGCCACTTACCCTCCAGCCCATGGTGCTGTTTGCTGTCAGGTGGAATGTGCATGTGCATCAGTGCTTCCTGCAACCTGCTGACACCGCCAGGCTGCCAGTTGGGTGACGGCAGACTGCTGACACCACCACAGCCGTGGCTCGACACAGCCTTATGAAACTGCTTCATGCTGGACAGGATGTTGGCGTGCTTGTGCCCGGAACACCGTGCTTGGTAGCATGCCTGCGCTGCTACCAACACAACACCACTGGCTGCATAGGGGCCAGCTGAAGGTGCACAGCATGATGCATGCCAACACCTGACTCTTGCTTGCTTGTTGTCCCACACCTGCCTAATGCCATGCCTGCGCTGCTGGCCGCACCGCCAACAGACCGCCAAGGAGACGGTCGATGCTGCGCAGCAGGCAGGCCTGGCTGCAGATGAGCTGAGCACCATCCGCGTATTTCAGGCCAACACGCCGAGCGTGGTGAACGTGACAAACATCCGCGCGATGCAGAGCTACTACAGCATGAACATAGAGCAGATTCCTGCTGGAACGGGCAGCGGCTTTGTGTGGGACAGGCAGGGTGAGTCACACAGATGATGGTGTTGTAGGCATGCCGTCAGCCACTGTAGCTTAAAGAAGCGATCTCTGTGGTGGTGTGGGATCCTGAGGATCATGCTGCTTGGCCTGCAAGTTTCAAATGCAGCGTGCAGTACCACCTCGTGTGCATTCTGCATGCATATTCACTTGTTTGCTTTACTTGATCCGCCATTTACAACTTGTGGCTGCTGGTGCTCCTGCTGCAGGTCATGTGGTAACCAACTTCCACGTCATCAAGGTCAGCAGCACAGCAGCAGCACCAGCAGCAGTGGCACTGCTCACTGTAGCACACTGTAGCACACTGCAGCACATTGCAGCGCTAAATGATTGGCCACTACATCTCGTTAGCGCCGCCAGCAGTGACTGTTAGCTGTGTTTGGTAGCATTGCCCATGCTTAAGCTGACTTGTATTGTGCGGGAAGCGCCCAACGGCCGGGCCTCTGCAAGTTGTTCCACACTCCTGTACCCTGGTGAACCCTGCCTTGCTTGCCACCTTCCTCCTTCATGTAAACTCTTGTCGGCGGTAGCACAAGTCAGCTCCACATCTCCACTGTTTGCACGTGAGCTTCGTTGCTGTACTGCCGACACACACTCTGACCCCCTGCTCTGGTAGGGGGCGAGCGAGGTCAAAGTGACGCTGCTCGACCAGAGCACCTACAGCGCCAAAGTAGTGGGCTTCGACCCTGACAAGGACGTGGCAGTGCTGCAGCTGGACATGCCTGAGGCGAAGCAGGCTGGGCTGCAGCCGGTCAGCCTGGGCTCGTCAACGGGGCTGATGGTGGGGCAGAGGGTGTATGCCATAGGTACGCTGCTGTGGCAGGCCTCGGCGTGGCTGCTGGCTGCTGCTCTCGTCTGCTGACCAACTGTCTGCCGACCGATTGGATATATCCACTGGTTACAACTAACTAGTTGTAGCGTGTCATCAATGGCTGGCAGCTGCTTGATAACAGTTCAGACACAACTTGGTATCAGCTCAGCATCACATCCCTTGCCACTGAGCAGTGCGCATGGCAGCTGTTCCCCGAGCAGTGCGCATGGCAGCTGTTCCCCGAGCATCTGCAGTGCCCACACGCATCATCTGGCGGGCTGCCTTCCAATTGGCACTGACTCCCGCCTGTGTGCGCATGTGGGTATCACCCTGCTGTGTGCTGGCTTTGGTGCTGCAGGCAACCCCTTTGGACTGGACCACACACTGACACAGGTGGGTAGACATGATTCATTTCAACTGTACGTTGTTCTGTAGCTCTAGCTGCCGGGTGCAACTTGATGGCATGTGGTGCTGTGCTGCAGTGGGTACCGTGCATTGCTGCTGCATTCTTTGTAAATGCGACTACGCATTGCGTTGTACTGGTGCTTTAGCTCTCACAAGTATGTGCACCCAAGAATGTGCTGCTGCTGCTGCTGCTCTTGCTGTTCCTGTTGCTGCTGCTTGCAGGGCATCATCAGTGGCCTGGGCCGGGAGCTGAGCACGGGTTTGTACCCCATCAAGAACGTTATACAAACGGATGCAGCAATCAACCCGGGCAACAGGTGCACTGGCAGGGGGTGGAAGCAGCAGTGGCAGCTGCTAGTGCTAAGGCTGATTGGCCGGCAGGTTGCAGTCAGGGCTTTACATCTGTTATGAGGTTCTAGGCTGACAGCGCCTGCTGACTGGTCTCCTGTACATGCTGCATGCTGCAAGTTGCGGATGCTTCCTGCTGCACGCGGAGGCGTCACGCAGGGTGGTACTTGTCGCAGTAGTATGTGCAGCATGTGCATATGTGTAGCAATGTAGTGAATGGCTGTGCGCTAGCTGCGCTGTGTTTCAAGCATTGCTGTTGCCTGCTGCTGAAGCTGCTGCTGTTGCCTGCTGCTGTTGCTGCTGCTGCTGCTTCTCCTGCTGCTGCTGCTGCTGCTGCTGCTGCAGTGGTGGTGTGCTGCTGGACAGCAAAGGCAACCTGATAGGCATCAACACAGCAATTGCAGACCCCACAGGTACATCCAATACATGGTGACGCATGCTGCCTGAGTTGTCTTCAGTCATCATGGGTTTGCTTGCTGCACTTTGATGACCGCATCCCTGCTGCTTCTGCAGGTTTCATGCACTGCCAGCCAAGCCGAACCGAAGTTGGTTGCCTGGTTGCGTGCATTGAGGTGGTCACCTCCACTGTTTGAGCATGTGCTGGCAGAAGGAATGTCACAAAAAGCGATGTTGAGGGCAACGGCGGCTTCAACTGCTTGATGCTGCAGGCAAGGGCGCCAGCGCGGGCGTAGGGTTTGCCATCCCCATTGACACAGTGAAGGGCCTCGTGGACCAGGTGCGCCGCCGCAGCATGGGCTGCCTGCACCAAGCACAGCAGTAGCAGCAGCGACAAGAGGGTTGCCAGCGCTGCGCCCAGGCAGCCTGAGGTGTGCGCGGTGCGCTTCGAACAGCTGCAAGTGGTTCAGAGGGTTGCTGTCAAGGAGGCGCCGCATGGCTCGCCACACCGCCTGCCTGCATCAGCGCCATTGCGCCTCTCGCATCTGCCACATGTGCATCTGCTTCACCGCAACCTGCCTTGTTGCTGGTCCTGTGGCTCACCCCTCGCGTGCCTGCCTCGTCACTGCTGCTGTGCCTGCAGATTCTGCAGTATGGGCGTGTGATGCGGCCCTCCCTGGGCGTGGTCATCGCGCCTCCCCAGGCCCTGCAGCGCATCGGGGAGAAGGGTGTGCTGGTGCTGGACGTGAGCAGCCTGCTGGGCCTGACCACGTGATGATGTAGCTGTGGATTATGCAGATCAGAGCATTGTGCCTGGCTTGTGCGGTGATGGTGCTGTCTTTACGCAACAGGCGCAGCAGGCATGGGGAGACCCAACACTCTGCTTGTTGCACAGGGCAACTTCGGCTGCACTGCGGCGTCCCTGCTGCCTTTCTCTCTCCCCGCTCTTGCACAACTTACTTGTTCCTTGTCTCCTTTGAACACTCCTCAACCCTGCTGTTATGCATTCTCTGTTCAGGTCACGCCTGGCTCCCCTGCTGCGCGCGCTGGGCTGCGCCCGACCAGCCGCAACTCAGCGGGCGACCTCGTGCTCGGCGACATCATCCAAAGCGTCGACGGCAACCCCGTCTCGAGTGCGAGGGACCTGCTGGAGCAGCTGGATGCGAAGAGGGTTGGGGACAAGGTGGTGGTGGATGTGCTGCGGGGCGGACGGCAGCGGCTGAGCTTCAGCTTGCAGCTAGCCGACAGGGTGCTGGGCTCTGGCACTGAGTGAGGGGGTGCTCAGTTGGCTGCACGACCGCAGTATGTACTGGTGTGTGCAAGCTGTTTGAGCAGATCTGATGCACTCACTTCACGCTATCACAGTCGGGTTGCAGCGTTTGGTACACACACGCCTTCTGATGTTACTTATCCATGCTTTTAAAAACAGCAGCAGGTGCTGTTGATTTTATTTCGTCAGCAGTCCAGCTACGCTTACATCCTGTATCGTCTTGGCATATTGTACCTCTCATGTTACCCACCATACACAGCTTTCTGACCAGCCATGACACACTGAGTTACAACGATTGGGTGCAAAACAGAGTCTAACACAGTGGGTAGCGTGTTGGCATAGGGAGTCAGAGGTCACTTTGTTGTCTCAGCTGCATTTGGCAGCTCTGTGCGGCCCCTTCTATATAGATGCACAGCCATGCAGGCTCCTTCAATGTTTTCATTTGGCCTGCATGGGTGACCATTGGTATACGTAGCTACCGATTCTTGTAGGTGTGGTGGGGGTCATATTGTAAACACGCCATGTGAGCAGGCGTTGTGTGCAAGGCATCAGCTCAGGTTGACACGCCTGCAGCCATTGCTACCATTCCTATTTCTGCCTTGAGGTACTAGCAAGCTTGGCGGTACGCCTGCGCAGTATGGTGATGCAGCTGGTGCATATCAATGTTGTCTGGCATTTGCCACACAGGTGCACATATGGGTTGTCCATTGCTGGTGCATAGTTGTGTTATCATTGTCATGCTCACCTACAACTTGTAGCTGCTGAGCAGCTACTACCAGCACCATATATGTGTAAAAAAACGAGTTTTGAATGGCTCCTGGGCTGCAGGTATATGTGTATATACACAGCAGTCTGTTGACGCTGCTTGCTTGCTTGCCTTTTGCTGCTGCCTTAGAGTGCTGCTTTCTTCACAGCAGTCTGTTGAAGTCTGTGCACCAAACCAAATAACGGTTATTCGCACATGCATTGTTGTGACATGCTGTAGTGGGCATGCTGCAGCTCATGTTCCTGCACGGTAGGCTGCACAAAAGACATGTTGCGGCATATGGTTCCTGGCAAGTTTCTGGCAAGTTCCAGCCACCTATTGCTGTGTCTTTACGCTGCCATCGTTGTGGTGCGCCGCTCGTTATTTTTGTGCGCCGCTCTGGTGCCAGGTTGCGCCATGTGAAGCAAGCAGCACTCTAACGCAGCAGCAAAAGGCAAGCAACAAGCAGCGTCACCCCTGCATGCAAGGCTGCGCATGTAAGCAAAGCTGGCTCCACCCACTGTACTGCGTCATTGGTTGTACTGATGAACGTGAAGCAAGTTGAAACCGATGGAGCCGCTTCCGGGGCACCAGCCCGTCCACGTCCAAGAAGCAAAGGTAGAGGCTACGCACGCATGCCCTTGAACATCCCCAAAAACCTTAAGCAAGCAGAAGTTCAGCGGACAAGTGTGAGGTGGGCTGGTGCCACCCACCCCGCACGCTTGCCGCTGGTCTTGTACTCCAGTCTAGGTTGTCACCCGCGCTGAACCCCTGCATGTTAGATCCATTCCAAAAATGACCGAAAACTTCATGTGTATCCGCAGCACAAATCAAATACAGAACAGAGCAACACAAGTTGCCAGCAATCTGGCGTCAGGGAGCATATTGTCATGCATATACACTGCTTTGTTGCATCCCAGCACTGCTGTTGCTGCTGCTGCTGCTGCTGCACAGTGCAAAGCTGTAAACAAGCAAGAATCCCCACCAGGACCATGTGCATGATGAAGACGAGGGGTTACATCTCGTGTGCACGGTGTGTGAACACGGCTAGCCGGAACAATCAATTTTGATAATTATTATTGGTTACAAGGGAGGCAAATTCCTACTGGCTAGCCATACATAGCAGTCAGGCAAACCTGATTGCCGGAGGCCTATGGCACTGCCGCCACCAGCAAGACACGCTATACGCTCCCAGCCAGGAGGTGCCAAATTGAGTTTGATAACCAATGATCAGCCTGAGGCCCAGCTTAAGCTGTTGTAGACCGCCTACGTTGCGAGGCCAGCGTAGTTCTAACATGGCAGTACAATGTGTCACATTGACTAGCCCGCGTCCTCACACACACGTGTGAGTTTTTTTTTTGCGTGACAGGGGAGACAAAATCTTACTGGCTAGCCATACACAGCAGTCAGGCGAACCTGACGTTTGAGTCACGATAGTAATATCTGATTATCCAATACATGGATAGCAACAGCTCCTGTTACAGGGTGGTGAGTCCCTGCTCCGCATGCATGTAATTAGCAGCTGCACCGTGTATTGCTGCTTTTCTTGTCGAGTCTTGGGATGTGCGCAACAGCAGTGCATGCAAACATTCTGAAGCAATGCTCCCTCTTCTTTCCGTCCCGGTGGGGCGCGGGGCCGATGGCGCTGATGCTATGGCTTGAACGGGTAACATGATGATGATGAAGCAGCTGCATACCAACCCTGCCAGAAGAGCGAAGCAGAGTCACCCGGCCTCCCTCATGCACAGCTGCGTTGTCATCTGTAAGCATGTGTGTACATTGTGAGATCAAATGCTAGAATGGAGGACACTACGTGTTGCTCGGGTGTGTGCGGCATGCAGCTGAGCTGTAGCACACCGGTGCCAAGGGGGTGTGGGGGTTCAACTCCTCCGCTTTTTTGGTCCGGGTGCTGGGTACCTCCTGGATAGGGGCGTTTGGCGTGTCTTGCCTGGTGGCGGCAGTGCCGTAGGCCTCCAGCAGTCAGGTGCGCCTGATTGCTGTGTATGGCCAGGCAGTGAGGTTTTGCTCCCCTCCCCCCCCCCCGAGCATCTGCATCCTTGGACACCAAGGATGCACCGCAGCGGTAACGCTGCAGCTATGCGTAGTCCTCTCTCTCTCTCTCTCTCTCTCTCTCTCTCTCTCTCTCTCCCCCCCTTGTAACCAACCAAAAGAATATAAAAATGCAGGGTTACCTTGTCGACATACAGGGGTTGCCACAGTATTGATTGAGGAAAGTTACATGGGTGTGCACGTCGGAAACGGAACACTTCGAGGACTGCAGCGCGCAGGACACGAGAATAAACCACAAAAAGCCTCAGAGAAGCAATTTGCAGCTTCCTCACCCAAAATAACACAAACACTGCGCAGAGAAAAAGCATCAGGACGGAACAAAAGGTGTCAACGTCAGCGAAATAGTAATGGAACATGCAGACATGGCAACAACTAGCAGGTACTGGGCACCTCGGTGCTCCTGCTTCAGGTGTTGAAGACATTGTACAACATGATGATCAACATGATCAAAACTCTCTGCTACTAGGACGCGCACAAAGCAACAGCATAACCCGCAGCGCCGTGGCACCACAGGTACCTGCCACAGTATGAGTTTAAAAAAGGAAATGTAAGTGACTGTGTATCGTCATGGGTGTGCAGCACAGAATGCATGATGGGACCTTAATGAACAGAGAGGACCAAAGCAAATGGCAAAATGCGTCGGCACATGTAGTGCCAGCCCCTAGCCAGGTTCGAACTGGCGTTTTTGGATTCAAAGTCCAAGGTGATCACCACTACACTATAGGGGCCAAGGGTGTACCCGAAGCGGGGCTCGAACCCGCGACCACCAGATATCGTCATATCTTATGTAAAAGTCTGGCGCTCTACCAACTGAGCTATCCGGGCGCCGACTGGTGTGCCCGATCGCGAAGGGTTGCCAAATACATCCCCCAATTTTAGCGAACACACTTCGA
>JACERP010000298.1:0-94305 GCA_014080715.1 Scenedesmus sp. NREL 46B-D3 | reverse complement strand
GCTGCATTGCTGCACTGGCGTGGCGTCCGCATGCCTGCTGGGCCCTGGCTGCATGCAATGTGCTGCAACACGCCATTATGCTGATGTCATTGCTCCGCTGGAATGTCTTGCTGTTGTTCATCTGCTGTGAAGCAATGAGTGCAATTCTGATGTTTCAGTCTTGCGACTTGACTGCTTGCCTGATTACAGACGGCGGCTGCAGGCAGACATGGTGTAGGCTTTTGACTGACATGCTTATATGCTAGCTATAGCGGCAGTGCTGCATGTGGTTGCTATTGTCTATGCAGTGTGCGGCGTGTGGCAGCGTGCTAGGCTAGCGGAAAACTTCAATGCGTGGTGTGTGCTTGGTGTGTGGTGATAGGGAGTGCTGCGTGCGCTGCTGAGCTGGCAGACGTCAACCTGGGTTGCAACAGCGTGTGATACCAACGGGTGTAGAGATGGACGGATTAGTAACGGCCCGTGGACCCCAGCTAAATGCACACATCATACCTTCAAAGCACCTGATGTGTGCTAGGCGAACCTGTAACCGTGCCACCTATGCTGCTACCAGATACTGTGCCCTTTCGCATGGATTTACCGCTAGGCTATACTGTACGTTGGCTGCTTGTGTGTGCATGCTCTGCATCCCTTTCCCCTTGAGTTGTGGAGAGACATTTTGGACCCCATGAGCCTTGTTTGGCTCCTCAGTGGGTGGGCCAGTGGCCCTACTTTGGTAACTTGGTAACTTGGTAATAACTTTTTGCTTGAAGCAGCAGCCCCCTGACCTAGCGGGCAACCCCATGAGCCTTGTTTGGCTCCTTTGCGGGTGGGCCAGTGGCCCTACTTTGGTAATTCGGTGGTGCGTGGCAAACCGTAAGTTGCAGCTGCTTAGGCAAGCAGCGACACCATCTAAGTTGGAGATCTACCAGCTTGTACGTCACATGCGGGCCGCATGGCAGAAGAGCAGGGCACTGTGCGGCAGTGTTGCGCTGTCTTGTCAAGGGCCGTTGGTGTTGGTGCTGCAACTTGCACTGCCTGCATCCTACTGTCAACCCCCAGTCAACTCCTGTTGGTCTAGGCCAACCCATGCAGCCAGCTTAAGCAGCACTGTTGAAACCTTGACAGCCTTCTGTGTGTCGAGGACGGTAGGGACTGCAGGGAACCAGGGTAAGAACACTGTTGAACCAGGGGAAGAACAATGTGCCTGAGCCGCATGCATGAGCCGCATGCATGAGCCGCATGCATGAGCCGCAGACATATGTCTGAGACATCCGGCTATCTGCATTGACCTGTATGCCCATACTCCACTCTGCAGACGCCAGCCAGTGGCTGGAGCTCAAAGGGCCGTTCCAGTCCGTTCATTCATATCCGAGGAGCATTATGATGTCAGTTTCTCGATTTTCCACCCTCACAGCAGTGTGCGCCTTGGTGAGCATGATCAGGACGACTTACCATTACCATATTACGATAGTAGGGCCAGACACAAACTGACATGTCAATTGCAGTACATTGTCTCATCCGCGCAGCTGGTTGGGCGCGGGGCCGATGGGCGCTGATGCTATGGCTCGAATGGGTAATATGATGATGGTGATGATGATGATCGGGCGCAGCTGTCATTGCAGCTGTGATCACACATTGCAGCGAAGACGGTTCCAGGTCACCTCAAAGTTGACAATGCGTGCATGCTGCTCTTTAGTCTTGAAAATCAACTGCACTGGCCACACTCTGCAGCCCAGTGATGCATGCAGGTGCAGAGCTACCTTCCAAGGCGAGTTCTATTCTTGTATCTCTGTAGCGGAGAGAACAGGATTGGAGCAATTATAGTTCAGTTTTGTTACCAAAGTCCAGAAAACGTACACCTTCTTGTCATAATCTGCACAATTTGTTGAACACCCTGGTACTAGACCAATCTTTGGCATCTCACAGCCGTGATAGCATGCTTGTTGCTACAAACTCAAAGAGTTTGTGATGTGGTCAGATGTACCCAGCTGCAAACTGCACAGCGCTGCCAGCACAGTGTGCATGATGCAGCGACCACCAGCTGATGCTCAGCATATCTGGTAACGACAGATTCACCAGCTCAACAGCTAAGCTGCCCACTGCCAAACATGTGAACACCGCCACCAACCTTGGCAGCCATCTGTTGCAGCCGCACATACAAATGCCACAGGCAACAGCAAATGGGTAATATTGATGATGATGAGGCAACAGCAATGTGCTGCGAGAACCTGACGGCACCCACCACATGACACCCATCGCTGCAACACCTGCCACAACCCAGCTGTGAACACCAACCAACCATCTGGGACACCTAGTAGTAAAAGCTTCAATTCAAATGTTTAAGGCTGTTTGCCACTCCGCTCTTGACTGTAGGAACACATGTTTTGTGAAGCATGAGATGCGATGTATAGCATCACTCCATGCACGCACTGCACGACACGTAAACACCAGCACTTGTTGTGTTGAGTGTACAGTTGCACTTTGACCACTACACGCCAACAGACAGCCAGAGTTGGCATGTCATGCAGCACAGCGTGGCCACTGCACAGCAAAGGACTCTCAGACTAAAAGAAACAAAAAAACAGCCAGCCGGTGGCAGCTGGACAACACTAGAGACAGACAAGCGCTGTGTTTCATCAGCCACATGCTGGTGGAACACTTGCAGCAAGGCTGCGAGCACAACACACAAAGGAAACAAGCAGCGCAGGCTCTGCAGCTCATCACCGGACAGCGAGGCAACTGATGAACGTGCACATGGCACCCTGAGATGCCAAGACAGCAAACGTCCAGCAGTTGCCGCTGTCACAAGAGCTTCCAACGTGCTGTTTCAACCATCAGCCAACCTCAACTGCCGCACATACAAACCGCACACGCAGCCACAGTCTACAAGCAGGTGCGGTCCGCTTGGCAGGGCACGTGCAAACACATAACCACCAACACAAACCACCACGCCTGCGTCAGCACCCAACAAAGGGAAGAAATGGACGCAGCACGCCGGGCTGCCAACTGCTGCCGCAGCACACCAGACGCAGCAACAGGTCGCGGAAACATCACACAACCACAAAATGCACACATCAACCTACCCTCACTGCAGATACAAAACTCGCCTGTCTGCGCGCGTAAGCTCATCAGCGTATTTGGGCATAAACAGGGCGCATGCGCCGTGCACAGCAGCCCCAGACAACATGCTCACTCAGCTCACACATGTATGTTCCGCCAGCGCCACTCAGCAAAGCAGCAGGGAACCACTCAGCAAGTGCTATGCTACCGCTACCACTACCAGTACAGGATTGCTGCACAGGCAAGCACCCTGCTGCCACGCACACATCAAGTGGTTGCCGGGTCATCACCCAACAGCAACACCAGACATGCCGTGGAATGAGCAGCTGCAGCCAGCAGGCACAAAGACATCAAGAAATGGACCAAGTCATGCCATCAGCAGACAGCACCAAGCGCGGCCTTGTAACAGCAGCCACCCGCCTTAACACTGCCGCAAAAAAAACCAGGCTGCCCTGCTCCCAGCTTCTCCACTGCTTTTACTGCAACCGCATCGCCACCATCATGGGTCCACAAGTGCCAGCAGCTTACACTCGCCAGCGGAGTTGGCAGCTGCCAGCAGCGCAGAAGGCCCAAAGCTGCCTGCTCCGCCGCCACCACTGCTGCTGCAGCCGGGCACGCTCGGCTGCCAGGCCACAGCACAGGCGGACCGCTGCTGCAGCTGGCGCGACCACGCCACAGCCGCCGGCTGCGCCAGCTGCTGCACGCCATGCGCTGGTGCTGCATCCAACCGGTGTCGGGCCAGTGGGTCACTCCAGCTGGTGTGGTAGGCAAACACTTCGCCAGTCTCTGAACCAACCGCCATGAGGCCTGCGCAAGGGTGCACCGCCAGCCCCACAAAGTTCTTCTCATTTGTGTGGCCTTTGAACACCTTCCATGGCTGAGACAGCTGCTGCTGCACCTGCTGCTGCTGCGCCTGCGCGGGACCTTGCCAGCTGCTGCTGGTGCCAGGCCACATGCTGGTGGTGCTGCTGCTGGACTGGCCAATGCTGCTGCTGCTGCTGCTGCTGACAGCCTGGCCCAGCGCCGGCACCAAGTCCCAGGCTGCTAGCGTGCCGTCTATGCTTGCACTGACCAACTGCTGTGCACCAAAGAACTTGGCGTACGACACAGGCCTGGTGTGACCGCGCAGCACTGCCAGTGGCTGTGCCAGCTGCCGCAAGTCGTACAGGTACACGCGCGCATCTGCTGCCGCCAGAGCAAGCAGGTTTGCATCGTGCTGGCTGAAGTCGGCGCAGCACACAGCAGGCGCGCCCGGCAGTGTGATGGTGGTGACGGGGCTGTCAAAGGCACTGCCGGCCCACAGCTTTGCGCTGCAGTCGTCGCTGGCAGTGGCTGCCAGGTGCGGCCGCAGGCGGCTGTGGGCCACAGACCAGATGCGGCGCCCGCAGTGGGCGTCCACCTCTGACAAGTAGTGCCCAGAGGCCACGTGCACCTGCAGGACGGCAGCAGCAGCGGCACGGGGGCGGGGACAGCTTACTGAGTGTATGCCATGCAACAACAACGCAACAAAAGGCAGCATGTAGGCTGCTTCTTCCTGATGACTCAAGGCAAGCGGCGCTCACTGCTCATCTTTTGATGTTGCTGCCACAATCTGCATACTGGTGCTGGAGTGGATAAACAGGACATGAACAGAGGAAATGCGACTCTTCTGCTGAAATGGAGCATTCAAACGCATTCAGAACCAACGATGATGCCGGGAAGCACAGCATGCATGTTCAACATTAGTTCACTGCACACGAGCTGCTGCTACGCACCTGTGTGAGTGTTCCGTCGTAGTCGCCGATGCTCATCACGCCATCCATGTCTGGGCTCCATGCAATGCTGCTGACCTTGCCCGGCAGGCGCACCAGCGCAATAGGTGGCAAGCTGGGCAAGCTATCCTGCTGCTGCTTGTGTCTGCTACCGCTGCAGGTGCTGCCGGGCCAGTCTGGCTGCTGCTGCTGCTGCTGCTGCTGCTGCTGCTGCGTCAGCGCTGCCAGTGCGTACAGTGCCACCTGTAGACATGCGGACAGTAACATGACCGCGGCGTGACAGGTTGTGGATTGTATCACGTTCAACAGCAGGAAAGTTATCCTGCTCATAAACTTCAACATGCGCGGTTGCAACCAAGTGAGAAGCTGGCATCAGCGGTGCCATGCGGTGCTGCTGTCACAGCCACGAGATGCGCACCCCAACCCACCTGCTTGGACACGCCAGCAGTTGCCAACATCTGGCCATCAAGGCTGAACTCCAACCCACAGATCATGTCCCCCCTGCGCGCGTGCTGCCCTGCTGCCCCGCCCAGCTCTGCAGGCGACTGCAGCGAGGCAAGCTGCACCATCCTGCAAGGCGCAGGCTGCTGCCACTCTGCCCACTCCGGCTGCCACGCCCACGGTTGGCAGCCCAACAAACTGCCAAATGACAGACCATCTGGCTGCTGAGCTGCAGCAGCATCTGGCTGGGTGTGTCCAGTCAGCTGACTAGACGCAGGGAGGGCTGCTGCATGCTGTGGCTCTCCTGCAGAGTCCTGTGATCCTTCCCGCCGAATACGCTTGCTCTGCTGCTGAACAGGCACACTAGCGTCGTCTGACGGTACCGAAGCAGACAATGAATCCCCCAGGCTGCTGTTGGTGGCTGACATGCGCCTCTCTAGCCAGCACGACACATGGGTAGTCACAGCCTCATTGCAGAAGGTCCTCTGGCCCTGGCACACAAGACAGTCGCTGCTGTCGCAGCGCGGAAACCTGGCAGTGCGCTGGCTCCTTGAAAGCACGCAGTCCATCATGTCCTGCAGGATCGATGCAGCGGGTTAGTGGCTAGGCTGAGGAGCGGGAGCGTGGAGCTACCACAGACGCCCTTCTGACTCCCCACCTGCGACAACTGCTTCGTAATGATGCTGCAGGTTTCAACGTTATTTTCCATGCTATCCCTGGACATCTAGACTCGCATGCTGTGGCGCACGGGGCCTGCACACATTTCTGCCATGCCCGAGCACTGCGGTGCTCGTCAGTTGTCGGTATGCTAAAGAATAACTTAACACGTTATGTTTTACTCGTTTTTAACGATGGACCACAGAAGGAAAAAGTACAGACGATGCGTGGCCAGGAGACTGCAACCAACGTTTAACAAGATCGCAGCTATATAGAAAACTATTAAACAACTTGATTTACGTTCCGCAGATCATGTACTGACGAGCATGTCGGGAGCCTGTAGGTTTCGCAAACCAACCACACCGTGTGTGACGGGGACCATCTGCTGCTGAACCACCATCCTCTGGTTGTGATCTGGGCGCCCGCTTCAACGACCGTGGAGGCCCGATTTAGAATGAAGCAACCTCTAGTCTTGTCTTTGCTCATTGCTTTCCTAGCTAAGCAAACCCTCCCCCTGCTACAGTCATTGTACGGAGTGTGCAGGTGCCTCAGCAATGGCCAGGCTGGGCCTGGTGAACCTGCCTGACGCCAGGCGTCTGCACAACTGTAGGTCTCACATTGCGGTGATGCTTTGAGAAGAAACTCACACCAAGTACACCTATTACTTGATCAAAATGGCGTGTCCCATCTTGGTGGTCTAGTGACTATACCGGAACACTGGGGGTCCCAGTGACCCAGACTGTATGCTGCGACTGATGAACCATAAAGACCAAACAGCTGTGGCTGAACTGGTACATTTGGTGGACGTAAGACATCAGGAATCAGTTTGCGTTCTGATGTATGATGGTTTTCAGGATGATATTTGGGGGGATAGCTTTGTCCTTTTTTTTCTTTTCTTGGCTTGCCCTTGTTTTGCTCTTTGCCCAGTGAGCCTGTCATTGGCTCCCCAAACAGGCGAAGTTACCCATGTAACTTCCAAAATGTGAAAATGTGAAAATGTGACTGTACTGCCAGCCTGCCTGTCAGGCGACCACCAGTAGCGCTGCGTGCCGCACAGTGTGCCTGAGGACCTTACACCGGCACAGTGTGCCTGAGGACCTTATACCCTCCCCGCTCAACTGCGCCAGGCCCCCGTTAACCACCAGCGTCTCAATTTACATCTCCAATCAGGGAGAAGGCGTAACAGTGCAACCACAACAGCACTACATAATTACTGTGCATTCAGCGTCATCATGCATGCATCTGTCATTTACAGCAGGTGCACGCAGCAGAGCTTGCATGCGGGAGGGTGACAGGGCACTCCTTTGCAAGCATGCAGTGCTGTGTCCGGAGGAACCTCATTCAAACAGAATTAAACGAAACAAAGTAATCAACTCTGTGGTTACACACAGTGGTAAGTCCTGTCACACGCTATTACACCACAGACGCATGCCAGCCCATGCATACCAGTGAGGTCCTAGTTCAGCCTAATGCCACTGTTTTTGTCATGAACACCTTCAGCGCACCAGACTGCTTCCTGTGGCATGCTGCGGCGCTGTCATCACTGCTGCTGCTGCTGCTGCTGCTGCTGCTGTGGCGGCTGCATCAGCACACGGCGTGTCGTTTCACTGCAGCAGCAGGAACTTCTGGAGTGCCCCCACAAGCCGCGGCCCCCATGCCTTGTTGCCGCGCACCCAGCTTGCATCCTGGAAGCGGCCATCAAACTCGACAGCGATGTTGAACTGCTGCTCTGCGCGCAGTCGCTGTGCCGGCCGCTCCGCGTACAGCACAGCCGCAAGCGCGGCGTGGACCTCTGGGTAGCCTGCGGGCAGAGCGCAGCGCGGCAGCAGGCCGTGTGCTGGGCGTGCGTGGTACCACGCTGGCAGCTGTGGGTGGCCACTGACAATGAACAGCTGCTTGCACAGGACCGCACGCTGGTGGCAGCGAAGCATGATGCACACAGCCGGCGGCAGGCGCATGCGCACACCTCGCATGCTGAGCTCCTGGTCCTGCAGCCCAACCAGCGCGTTGCTGGTGTCGCCCATCTGCATGCGGGTTGGCACGCAGAGCAATGGTGGCAGGCAGCGCCTGGCGTCAGCGTTGGAGCGTCAGCAGGCAGTGGGGGTGCTCCAGTGTTACAATGCCATCATTACTGGGACGGTGCAAGTGCTGCTGCACCAGATGCACAATCCTGCGATGCAACACGCAGACCTGCGAACGGCTACAGTGCCTGGCACAAACCGCCTGCCCTGCACAAACCGCCTGCACAAGGCATGGGTGCACCAGCCGGCGATGCACGCGCTACGCTGCGCTGCGTACGCCATCCAACAACGCTGCGCCATTCCCCACACATACCGTGCAATACTTTGATGCTAGAGTGCTGCTGCTTCTTCACGAAGCGTGCAGAATAGCCACCCAACCCATGCATGTGCTCAACTGCCCCACAGGCAGACACCCGACCGACCTGCCCGCCATGCACGCGATGATGCCACTGCAGTCCCTGCAACTTCTCACACGCACACGCCGCCCCTGGCTTTCGTAAACCCGGCTCACAGCCCCAGCGAAGGACAGCCAGGTGTCACCCGCTGTGATCCTGCATGACAGGGCCAGCCTCACCTCATACAGCATGAGCGCCCTGCCCAGCCGCGCATACTCAGCCAGTGCCAAGTCAGGGTGCTGCTGCACGACCGCACTGTAGCCTGCCAGTGCTGCTGCATAGTCGCCACCCCTCTGGGCCGCCTGGGCAGACTGGAGCACTGACAGCGCCTGTGCTGCTGCTGAGGCAACCGGCGACCGGCGCAGCCTGCTGCTACTGCTGCTGCCGCTGCTGCTGCTGCTGCTGCTGCTGCTGCTGCTGCTGCTGTTGAAGGTGCCAGTGGCGGCAGCTGTATGTGCAAGTGTGGTTGACAGCACACGTGGAGCAGCCGGGCCCAGGTGAGGAGCAGGGGAGCACCGGCAGACGCACAGCGGAAAACACATGGCAGCTACCTTCACAAGGCACACACACATCCAGCATGACTCATGCTGCGACAATTGCTAGGCTTATCACTGTTCTGCGACATCAGTGGGCTAATCAGTCAGGCTGCTGCCCTGCAGCACCCACCTCGCACAGCAGCTGCAGCAACCGGGTCAAAGCCTGCTGTCAGCGCTGACTGCGCCGCTGACTGTTGCTGCTGCTGCTGTTGCGGCAAAAGCTTGTCTATTGCTACGTGGGCTGCTGCATGCTGAGAAAAAAGAGCCTGAAGCACCAGCATACTGCTGAGCAGGCTAGCAGCGAAAGCATGTCGACAATGCTGCTGCTGCTGCTGCTGCTGCTGCTGCTGCTGCTGCTGCTGCTGCTGCGGCAGAGGCAATCGATGGAAGTATTGACTGAGAGAATCAGGTGTGATACCAGCGTGGTTGTATTGGAGGGCATGTCGCCACTGCTGCTCCTGCTGCTGCTGCTGCTGCTGCTGCTGCCACCAAGGATGACGAGCCATAGCCTTCGCCTGTGTCCATCGCTTCCAGGACAATAGACATTTAGTAGGTATTATAGTCCTTAAACCAAGCAACCTGAGCTGCTGCAGCGTGCGCCGAGTGTCTGCCAAGCGCGGTGCTCGCTCAAGGCTTTCAGCACTGCTGGCATGTGCTTTGCACCCTTTACTACTGAGCATTACCACGTTAAAAGAAAGGTTTCGAATGTGAGCCGATAATTTGATGAGGGCGGCAGCAGCGGGAGCACTACAGCTTTGGACCTCAGACTACACGCAGGGGCCCCTTCTAGCCTCCTAATTCGATGTAAGCGATACCAAACTGTGATACTCCAATTCATTAGCGTATATCATGCTACACTAAGCATCACATAGACCTGCTGCGTGGCTGACAAGGTGGAGCTGTTGAACACTGACAACTTGTCAGTTCGTGAATATGATCATATGGAAGCATGTTCAACTGGAAGTTCCAAGCAGGTCAGCCCCGGCCATCAGCAGCTGTGCAACAAAACAGGCATGACAACAGGCCAGCCATAAGACGCCGTTCAGCAGTTTGTCTGCTGCAAGCAAGCTGGCGCCAACCACACTCCACTGAGTGACTGCGCAGTGCAACATCATGTGTGTGCCTGCAGGGCTTGGTGCGGTGTTGAGCACTGTACTGACATGGCAGAGGACGAACAGCATGCATTGCCCTCCTGATGAATGAGCCTCTGGATGTGCTAGGGAGGGTGGCGCCAGGGATGCATCCTTCCTACATTGAAGTAGACACAACAGTTTCAGCACGGCAAATGATGTGCATGCTGCTAGTCATTCAGCCTATCTAGGCCTTATGATGCTTGCAGTCACTAGTACCTACCTGACGGCCAGACACAGCGTCTGGCTACTGAGCTAACATTTGCGAGGATGTTGTGATGATATATTCTGGATGATGCCCCTACACCCCGGGATCGAGTGTCACCGCGGGGTTCTGCAGCTGGATGGGCAGGACGCTATAAGTGCCTGGAGGAAGGCGTCCGAGAGTTGGTCCGCTCGGGCTACTCTCGTTGACACTGCCGCTGTTTTTGAAATCGGGTTTGCGGTACAGATGCGTTTGAAGATGATGCTTTGATGCTGGCCAGCTTGCCTGCATGGCAGCACACTCGGAGCACCAGGAGAGCTTGAGCGGGCCGCTCCTGGTCAAGCATTGCTTTGAAGGTATGTCGTTTTGCATTTACCTGGAGCCCAGGAGCCGTTAAATCCGTTCTTTTACAGGGTTCCCATGACATAATGTTGGTGGTACTGTGTTGCACATTAAACATAGCACACACAGCTGGTGCAAACACGTGCACTACCAGTACACATCGTGCAGCCAGGCGCTGCACTGCACTGCATCTACACGTGTCCTGCTGTACATTTGCTACTCACGTCCTTGCCTTGCAGACTCTGCATCGTTTAGCGTATGGTCACACCGCAGCCTTACATGCCTCACATGCCTGTGTGACAGCTGGGGCTGCTGCAGCATCATCAAACTCATCAACTCTGCAACATCTCGGCTAGACACCCACACGCACACAAACCACGCTCAATCAGACTGAAGCTTCGACTATGATTATGTGCAGCATCAAGTTGTTGATACACACAGCAGAAAAGTGCAACACAGGAGCCAGCCAGAGGGCTTGGTGCAGCACCACTCTGGACATGCAGTCCCTGCCATTGAGCACCCCACACAACCTATCCTGTGGCTGTGGGCGCTTGAACTCAATGGCAGTGACACCCGCATGAAATATCAGTGGCAAACCACACCAGCAAACAGCAACACAGTTCCCCCCCCCCCCACCCCCCCCCCCCCACCCCGCGCGCATGCCAGTTGCAGGGAAACATGCCCTGAATGCCACACAGGGCTGGGCAGTGTGCGGGATACACTTGCTGTGGGAAGCCGGTGCATTTATTGTTTTGAGGCAGATCACCATGCACTGTCAGCCTGTTGCTATAGCTGCGCTGCTGTGCAGTTGGAGCCAGACCACTCCGCATAATAGAATTTGACAATTACTCAAGTTGTGCATGCACAGGAACAGGCACGTCAGCAACTCAACAAGCCTGCACACTCTGGCATCATGCAAATATGCTGTTCCATGGAACCTACTGCCACATGCTCAGCTCAATCTTCGTCACGAGGCACGTTCTTCAACCCTACTTCCCATCCCTCAGCCAGCCAGCGCAACCCCAACACCAGCAAACCAGCTGAGAACCTGCAGCTGTTTGCCACAGCACCATGTGAAGTGCTCATCCTGATAGAAGGTTTGGTCCTCGTGCAGAGCAGCCTGGGTTGAGATGTCCTGATGCGAAAGCCCAGTCAGATCCCACCAATGCATCCCACCCAACCAACCACGGCCAAAGTCACGATCTGGTCCTTGCTCAGGCAATGCCGCCGCCGCTGGTGCCTCGCCGGTAGCCAAGGCTTGCAGGTGCAGCCGTGCCGTTGTAGCCGCCGCTGCCACCCAGTGCTGCCTCCTCTCCTTCGACCGCATCCTTGCCGTACACCTCGATCATGGCCTCCTCCCCGCTGTCGCTGCCGCTGCTGCGCTTGCGGCGCAGGGTCGAGCTCCACGCTTGCAGCTTCTGATCCACGGCCAGCTTCTGGCTGTCGTTGAGCAGGTACTCGTACGCGGCCGGCACCAGGATGACCAAGCCGGTGAACACCAAGGAGGCGATGACGGGGATCTGGCAGCAGGGGCGGCAACATGCTCGTCAGCGTCTGCGCAGTTGCATTGGCAGCAGGTACAGGCAATGAACCGCTGGCACCTCTGCTGCTTGAGACTTCGCCACACGGGTGGGCACTCCCTCCTACAAACTTCAGCTCACCCCGCATGCATCAGCTCACCCAACACCGCACGTGGGATTGAACTGCGAATGCGCCAATCTGGAGTTGCCAGCTGCTGGCTGGTGAGCCGGCGGCGCACCTGCTGCTGTTTGAATAGAACCAGGAAGACCATCAGACTGCTGGCTGGAGCCCAGGACTGAGGCCAAACCCACAGATCACCGCAATCGCCATGCGCGCATGCACCAGGCGTACACTCTTGTGTGCGCGCTGCGCCTGCCTCACCTGCCACCTCTCCCCTGAGCCCAGGATGAGCACCACACCCACAAACAGCCACACGTGGTAAGGTGTGCCGATCTTGACAAAGTCCTTGGTGCGGTACTTGCCGGCGGCGTACACCATCAGGTTGCACTGGTAGCTGTAGGGCAGGATCCAGCCAGCGGAGCCGCCCAGCATCACAGCCACGGACATGATGTTGGGGCTGATCAGCAGCTGGTCGGCAGCAGCGCTGGCAATGGGGTACCTGCAGCAGTCCATGCAGCGGCGGCAGCAGGTGACATTTAGGTTGAGGGAAAAACATGCAGGGCGGGGTTCCACAACAAGGTTGCTTTGAAGCAAAACACGCCACCAAAAAGCTGTGCCTGCGGTTTATGACACCACAGCACATCTTGGCTCAGCTCATGCCTCCATACACTGGGGTTCACGCTGCTCACATGATTGCGGCGGCAGCGTTGTTGGTCAGCAGCTCGGAGAGCAGTGCAGTGACGAGGTAGATGCAGGCCAGCGCTGCAGTCTGGCCGCCGATGGCTTGAGCCAGCGCCACAAACACGTTGGCGATGGCCAGCGCAAGCTGGGTCTTCTCCATGGCAGTGCTGCAGGTTGGCAATGAGCAGCATCGGCAGTGCAGCGCATGCACGTCAGCCCCGTGTGCAGCCCTCCTGCCCATCAACACGACCTCATACAATTGTCTTGCTCGCGACGACCGCATGTGAGGCTCTGTGTAAGCTGTTCAGGCAGTTGCCGCAGCGGCCGCGCAGGCATCGTGCGCTCCCGCACCTGACGGCGAAGGCGAAGGCGATGCAGATGTACACCTCCCACTCGATCGCGGAGCGCGCCTGGTCCGCCGACAGGCACTTGAACGCGAGCATGAGGCCGGCGGTGAGCATGGCGCACGGCCACAGGTGGATGAGCTCGTTGTTGATGGCACCAGCGACGATCTGCGTGCAGCGCAGGCGACGCAAACACGGACAGCGCAGGCAGGGAAGGCACGGTGAGCAGCAGGGCAACAGCAGGGGTGCACGCGCCGGTACTGTTTCCAATCACAGCATGCACATGACGCCTGCCGGCGGTGGTAGCCGTGCCTGTAGCGTTTGCAGGAGTGGCACCAGCGCCACGCCAACCCCCAGCCTGCTGCTGCTGCTGCCCCCGCACCTGCGTCAGCACCATCGCGATCGTCAGCGCCAGCGCGATCCACATCTTGCTGCGCTTCATGGGGCTGCTGTTGGGCACCTCGCTGATGAGGCTGAACGCGCGGTTGTTCTTGAAGTTGTGCGCAAACTCGGGGCCGGCCTCCACCACCAGCACGTCCCCAGCCCGCAGCGGCACCTCGGCGATGCTGCCGGCCACCGGCTGGCCGGAGCGGTGCAGGCCCAGCACCGCAGCGCCGTAGGTGTGGCGGAAGCGCACGTCCTTCAGCCGCTTGCCCACCAGGTCGTGGTGGGAGACCACCACCTGCGGTTGGAGCGATCACAAAGCAGCAGCAGCAGCAGCAGCAGCATGCGTCTCAGGGAGCTCGCCGACCTTGAAGGCTTACCAGCAGCAGGCAGATGTGCCTGCCACAGCTGGCAGGCAATGCAGTGCTGCAGCAGCCATGAACATGACCAACTGCATAGAGGAACGCAGCAGAGCCAGGCGGCATCAACTGGGCGTGGGCGAGTTGCCTAACTCTACAGCCCTCACCTGCACGAGCCGCCTGTAGATGATGTCAGACTCCAGCTTGGCCACCTGCTCCGCCTGCATGTGCTCCAGCGTGGTGTACTTCTGCAGGTAGGCCACCCCATCCAGGTCGCCCGCAAACCACAGCACGTCGCCGGTCTGCAGCACGGTGTCATGGTCCACTGCCTTGAGCAGCGAGCCGTCAGCCCGCTCAATCTCAAACAGGAACAGGCCTGCACACGCAAGGCACGCCAAGGTGCAGGCAGCAGCAGCAGCAGCAGGATTACAGCGGTTGTCAGCAGTTGTGGGTGTGATTAGACTTGCAGGAGATATGGAGATTGTCAGTCAAGAGGTGCTGCAGTGGTATGGCATTTAGGCAGCTTGACAGAAGCATAGCAGGCGTGCTGCTCAGTCAGGCCAGCACAAAATGACACATCGAAGGCACAGACATAATCACACATAAAATCATGTAGTTTAGAGGTGATAACTTAGATGGACAGTTTGATAGGCAAGGGTTGACAGGGGCCGGCGTGGGGAAGGAAATGAGAGAGAGAGAGAGAGAGAGAGAGAGAGAGAGAGAGAGAGAGAGCAAGAGAGCGAGAGAGAGCGAGAGACAGAAGAACAGGCACCCAACCGACAGCAGCAGCAGCAGCAGCATGTTGTGCCCACCGTTTATGCCGCGCAGGCCGACCTCGGCGATGGTTTTGCCGGCCTCCTTGCTCTTCTTGCCCACGCGCACGGCAGTGGTGAACTGGCGCGCCAGCGCCTCGTCCAGGTACAGCAGCCTGGCCGCACACAGGGGGTGCAAGGCAGCGCGGCAGCACGGCAGCGGTTGGTTGCAGTTGGTTCGCAGTGTGTGGCTGCAGCTGGCACGTATGTGGCACCAAGACACCCCCACGGACATGTGCCATGTAAAAACAGCCTCCAGCCCTGGCGAAGCTTGACTCACTCCTCAGAATGTCAACAATTAACATGCGTGCCACGTGCAGGGCAGGAGTTCAACGGCGCCTCACCCTGAGAAGTTCTTGACGCAGTCTTCGGTGGCGGCGTTGAACAGTGCACCAGTGCTCAGCAGCAGCACATCACCGGCCTGCAGCACGATGTCGCCGATGCGGCCAGGCTGCAGGTTCTTTGAGCGCTTCACGGCAATCACGGCAGCCCCAAAGCGGCCGCGGAAGCCAATCTGCTTGACCGACTGGCCCACGATGGGCGCGCCCTTCAGCACCGTCACCTGCAGGCACAGCAGGGACCCGTGCAGCGCGGGCAAGGCGTGGAGTGAGCGGACCGACCGAATGCCGCAGCGGCTGTGCTACAGGTGTTCACTGCAGCAGTAGCTGCTGCGGCATGCATGCACCAAAGCTCTACCCCACACGCGCATGGCATGAGTGAGGCTGCACAGGCGAGTCCTGCAGTGGCACATGTCTGCATGCAGCTGTGTGTTTGCGGCGATGTACTGCTGGTGGCACTTGCTGTGCAAAAATCCGGCAGTCGGTGGTGACCTGCCCGCACCTGCAGCAGGCTGGAGATGCCTTCAGAGGCAGCGATGTCAAAGCCCTCCTCCACATCAGCAGCAGCAGCACCAAACACAGCAGCACCGGGGGTGCTCTTGCGCGCCACGTCATCGTCACTGGTCAGCAGCACCAGGCCAAAGGTCTTGATGGACTGCTCAACTGCTGTCACGGAGCCTGCAGGACATTGCAGCAGCAGCAACAGCAGCTTCACAGGCTAAACTCTGTGGTGGTCAGCTGATGTGGTCGTGGCCGGCAGCCGCATTGAGCAGGCTGACTGAATGCTGATGCAATTTTTATTACATAGATTTCTATTCATTATTTCCTTCTTTTCGCAGTGCCAGCCACCCCGACCCGTCGCTGCCCCCACCTGTCACGAACAGCGTGTCACCCTCCCTGATGAGCATGTCGTGTGTGTACGGCACAGCGGGTGCGCGGTTGCCCCTGGAGATGCCTGTGATGCTGAGCTTGCCGCCAGCCAGGCCTGCCGCCTTTGCCGTCTTGCCGGCCAGCGGTGATGCGCGCGGCACCAGCAGGCCGTAGTTGAGGTCGTCGGCCGCATCCTCACCAGGCAGCAGCCACTTGGAGAAGAGGATGATGTAGGCCATGCCCCAGATGCCGTATGGCATGCCTGAAGACACCGCAGGCAGCGGCAGAGGCAGTACATGCTAAAATTGCCCCTGGGCGCTGTTGTGACATGCGCTGACAAGGAAACACAATGCGGATGGATGTGCAATTGCGCCCTTTTGGTGCTGCATTGCAGCAGTGCTTGCAACCACGTTGTCTGGATGAGGCATCCTTGTTTGGCCAAGTATACGGCAGTCTAAACTGAGAAGGCTCAGACAGAACCCGGGGGGGGGGGAGTCTGTCCTGAACCCGGTGTTTCCCGCCACATCGTGCTGTTTCTCGCCTTGAATGCAAGCAGCGCCAAGCAGCGGCGCCCGCCGGACAAACTCCGGACAAAACCTGGCAGTGCACATAATCTGGCTGCACAAAAGCCATCTCATGCATTGGCGAGCCATGACTCCAGCACAGCGCTGGACTGGCACCCCCTCCTGTGCAGCCACCTGTAGCAGGCCCCAGCCGCACACAGCCGCGCATGCCAGCTGTATCAGTGGCGACTGGTGCTGTGCCAGCCGAGCCGTGCTCAGCCCGGCGGGCAGGCTCACCGTATGGTGTGATGTCGAAGAAGCCAAACACCTTGGAGCGGTCGGTGTCGCCGTACTTCTCCTCCTGCAGGCCGCTGACGACCAGGTTGGTGGACGTGCCGATCAGCGTCATCGTGCCGCCCAGCACAGTGGCAAACGACATGGGGATGAGCAGCTTCTTGGGGCTGATGCCGCACCTGCGGCAGCAGCACCAGCAGCAGCAGCAGCAGCAGCAGCAGTTCAGCACTGGCTGGCAGTGTTCTCACGCGGCTGGTCACTGCACTGCACACAGCCACCGCATCAACCGCCATGCACATCAAGTGCTGTGCAGTGGTTGCCACAGCTGGCAGCGCTGGGCTAGATTTTGATGCAGCATGAACAAGCAACACCTACCATGCGCGGTCAGCCACACGCTGTCAAGCAGCGGTGTCAGCTGCTGCAACCCACCCACTGCCAGGCAGCCGCCACTGCGGCCTGCAGGGCCCACTTACCGCCTGCCCCAGCTGATGAGGATGGGGATCATCAGCGCGCAGATGGGCGTGTTGTTGAGGAAGGCTGACGCGACCATGACGGGCAGCATCATGCGCACCTGCGCCCAGAACACCGTGCTGGCCTTACCCAGCATGAAGTTCATGGCCAGGTCCAGCCCTGGCGGCGGCAGCAGCGGCAGCAGCAGGGGCAGCAGCGGTGAGGGCAATTGAGTGTGCGTCATGTGGCAGCACATAGCCTTGGCCAGCATGAACTACACGCCATGTCCTGCCCTGGCAGCAGCAGCAGCAGCATATGTCAACATCAGCAGGCAGAGCATGGCAGTGCCTGGAGGCGGCTTAGAGGCGTGGCGGGTGTGCCAGTGCCGCACTGCCCTGTCAATCAACGAAGCGCGCACTGCTGCTGGGGCAGCATAGGTGAGACGTGCTTCGTGCCGCAAGCACAAAGCTGCTCGCTGCTGCAGGCACGCATCCGGCACAGCATGGTGTTGCGGACGACTGTCAACGGTGCTGCGGCAGGCGCATACCACCCGAGCCCACCTCCCGTCTGTGAGACGCCCTCTGCCACCAGGTACAGCACCAGCACGGTGAGCACGCCCGTGTTGGAGAAGCCCGCCGCGCCATCCCTGATGCTGATGATGCCAGTCGTCACGTACAGCGCTGTCAGGCCCCCAAACACCAGGTCGGGGCCCACCAGGTCGAAGCCCATCACGAGAAGGCTGTGGTGCGGTGCGATGGGCGAGGAAGCAGACAGGGGCAGAGGAAGGCAGGTGGCGTCAGCACCAGGCAAAGGGGAGCAGCCATTTTGGCAACAATGTTGTTGATATGACATCAGCTTGGTGATTGGCTGGTTTTAACTGCTAGATATGATTAGCTGCAACACGTAGGTAGAATGACCATATTCATCATTGCTTTGAGACTGGGAGCGGGTGCTGCAGGTGCCTGGTAGTAGAGGTTGGGTGAGTGCAAGGGCAGGATGGCTGTGCAGCAGCTGCTGCTGCCGCAGCTCCTGCTGCTGCCGCAGCTCCTGCTGCCGCAGCTCCTGCTGCCGCAGCTCTGCTGCAGATTTTGCACCGCTGCTGTGACTAATGACCTGTCTGTTGGATCAGAAAGACGGCCATGCAGCTGACAGGACGACCATGATTAGAAAGGGCTCGGGGAACGCCTTGGTCACGTGCAAGAGAACGCCGTCAAAGACACAAAGCATGCTGCACTGTTCGTTTCAAAGCACATCAGATCAAGCAAGCGGCCAGCAAATGCGCTTTTTGAGATAGGAAGCTCCAACAAGGCAGTCTGGGTGCACCGGGCTCCATGGCACACACCAAGCCATCAATCAAATCAGAAGAACACTCAGTAGCACATCCTGAACATATGTTGCCGCTGACCAGGAAACCGACAGCTGCGTGCACTGCAGACCAAGCAGCAGCATCGCCGTGTGAACTCACCTGACCGCAAGAGTGCAGGCCACTGTTATAGCTTGCCATCCCAATGCTACTGCCTCAACAGGCATGGCTGCTGGCTGCTGCTGCTCGGTGCCTCGGGTCCGGACGCTGCTGCTGTTGCCGCAGTGCTGAAGTTCTCTTGTGCACAACACCGTGTTGTTGTAGTACAATGCTTTTGTGAACACTAATGCAGGGCCGGGCCTGCGAAAATCCAAGATGTGTGCTTGGAACGCGGAATGGACTTAACAGTTCCATCTGGACCCTGAACAACAAGATCAGCCCCAATCACGCAATGGCCATTGGCTGCATTTAGCACTAATTCAACAATATTCTCGTGCATCGGCATTGCAGCCGACATGCACAAGGCAGAATGCAGAAGTTCCTCATAGGAACGCTTCGTGGAGCAACCTCCTGTCGCATTTGATTGGAAGCACAGGCCAGCACACCAGAACAAAATGAATAATTTAAGCCGCTGTATATTGCATGTAACGCCGTTGCCCTCAGCGCCGAATGTTCAGCAGGACAACAGTAGCATTGTCTCGGCAGGACACCACCACGAGCAGCAGCAGCAGAAGCAGCAGCAGCAGCAGCAGCAGCAGCAGCAACCAGATAGCGCAGGCGACCATGCAGCAGCGCACCCTTCCCCACCTGACCCTGCCGCGGCCAGTTATGCCAGCATGCGCGGCAGCGGCAGCCAGCGTCAGGTGCTGTCGGGGCGCCAGCTTGCCGTCTGGGCCAGACATTTTGCTCTGGACAACTTCATGCTGCTCAGCTTCAGCTTTGCTGCTGCGCTGGCCATGGCGTGGCCACTGCCAGGCAAGGCAGTTGCAAGCTGGACGGTCGGTGATGTGCGCGTAGTGCAGGCCGCCAACAATTTCCTGGTGTTCCTCATATCGGGGCTCACGCTGAAGTCGGACGACTTCAGGTGGGCAGTGCGGGGCGCACCCGCAGCACACCATTGGTGTGCAGCACAGGCTGTCAGCCCGCACTTACAGCTGCAGCAGGGCAGGCCACACATGTCAAACGTCAGGCTGCTTCCATGTGCTGCTGCCAATGAACAGGCCACAGTGAGCCAGGTCAAGCACATGCAAACGCAGTCTACACCTTGCGGGCACGGCCGATGCACCCGCTGTTGCTGCATGTCACGAAGCAGCGTTCATTGCTTCAGTATGAATTGTGCGAATTGTGTGAATTTTGCAACTGAGCGTCCCTGCTTGCCACGCATGGATGCCCTGCTGTCTCCTGCGTGCACGCTGTCTGCGTCAGCCCACCAGTCTCTGCCGTGCTCTTGCCAATCGCGCATTGATCACCCTGCAGGGCCTTGATGAGGCACTGGGTGGGCGTGCTGTATGGCCTGGCCGCCATCCTGGCCATCACGCCCTGCCTTGGCTTCGGCATGCTTGCGCTGCCTCTGCAACCGCCAGAGTTTGCCACGGGGCTGGCGCTGTTCTGCGTGGTGCCCACAACGCTGGGGGTGGGGGTGGCGCTGACAGCAGCATGCAAGGGCAACCAAGCACTGGCGCTGCTGCTGACGGTCGCCACAAACCTGCTGGGCATTGTCACAGTGAGATGGGAAAACACCGTTGCCGCACAAGCAAAGCATGCTCCCAAGAGTTCTGGCATGTACAAGAGCACCTTTGCGTGCCAGCAATCACTTTGTACTCATCAGCGTCTGCTTGTCTGCGTGCTGTTGCTGCCAGGTGAGGGAGACACTTCATCGTCACTGTGTTCACCTTCTTCTCCTTTGCATGTTGAGCTCTGCTGCGCAGAAGTGCCACATCTACTTAGAAGGCTGCCATGCATCACCCCTGCATGCACACGCCGCTTCACCTTCTCACTTCCTGTCGACACGTGCTGCTTCTGTGCTCAGCCGACCCCCTCCCTGCCCGCACCCCTGCAACGCCGGCACCCGCAGGTGCCGTACGAGCTGCGCCTGGTGCTGAGCACCAGCGGCGTCAGCACAGTCAGCGTGGAGCCCGGCAGCCTCGTGGTGAAGCTGCTGCTGACCGTGCTGGCGCCGTCGGTGCTGGGCAAGCTCGCCAGGGACCTCAGCAAACCCGTGCAGCGCTTTGTGACACGCCACAAGACCCGCTGAGCCTGTTCAGCACGCTCAACCTGGCGTGCATCGTGTGGCAGACGCTGAGCGGAGCGCGGCAGACGCTGCTGCAGCAGCCGTTTGTCGCCGTGCTGCTGGTGGTGGTGGCGAGCAGCGTGCTGCACTGCGCGATGCTGCTGCTCAATGGCCTGGCTGTGCGCTGCCTGCTGCGGCTGCCGTTCAGGGAAGCCGCGGCCGTGCTGATCATGTCCAGCCAGAAGAGTGCGCCTGTAGCGGTGAGTGGCAGGAGGCGCAGCCAGAACTCAGAGACGGCTGCACTCAACTCACACGGCGTCCGTCAGCCAGCTACCAACGTGGGAGTGAAGGCAGGGCAGCATCCAGCTTTGAATCAGCGCGTGCAGTGCCACGCCCGGTGGTCGGTGTCAAGAGGGCATGGGCAGTGTGGCTGGCGCCTCTCGCCAGCAAGCTGATTGATTGATGTTTGAGCGCAGCAATCAAGTTTATGAGCGCAGCAATCAACTTGCGTCTCTTCCACACTATAGACGGGCAGTCCCTTCGGCTTTGCTGACATGAGCTTACGGTGTTGTGTCCTGCAGCAGTTGCTATGCCAATTTGCCGTGCCGCACCACAACACCCAGCTCCATGCTGTGCCATGCTGTCTGTGCCGCGCGCCTGCGCCCCGTGCCTGTGTCGCTGGGCTTGCCCGCTGCACCTGCAGGTGACGGTCATCACCTACCTCACGCCCAGCCTGACGCAGCAGGGCCTGATGGCCATCCCCTGCATCCTGGGCCAGTTGGCGCAGATCTTCATTGGCTCAGCACTCGCAAAGTGGCTGCGTGGCAGGGCGGACAAGGGCCTGTAGCTGCCACCCGCTGTATGCCAATTTGAAGCTGTGTACAGTGAAGCCCCATTGCCGCAACTGAACCAAGGGGGGGGGGGACTGCCGAGTAGGGCGTTGTGCAAATGCTGGTGCTGCATGTCGGGCAGCTACATTGAGTCATGATCCAGTCAGCACTGTGCGTTAGTAGGTGCTGCTGCATGGCGTGCTAGCTGCAGGGCTTGCACCACACTGGCTGGCAACCTGTGCATCATTGCATGAAGCAGCAGCACTCCAACCCAGCTGGAAAGAGAAGCAAGCATCATTGTATTTGTAAGGACGGAGAGAGGGGCTTGCCGTGCCCCGTCATGGTGAGCTCAGTGCAGCAAATTGATCACTGTTGTCAACAACGGGGTTGCTTGTCAAGCAGGATGTCTGGGGCTATTGTGATCATTCCTTGATTGCAAACCAATTGGTGCTGGTTCAACCTGACAATAGGGTTACGCTGGCTATCCAGCTATGCAGCACCAGCATCATCATCCCGGGCCGGCATCATCATCATAATGTTCAACCCACAAGCAATAGAATCAACGCCTTCTGCCAAGAGCCCCAATGGATCGTGTCAGAATAGAAGGAAGAACACAGCAGCAGCATACCAGCACCAACTTGTCCATCGGATCATGCCTAGAACATTGCAGGCGTAGACAACTTTCAGAGCTGACTCAGCTGCTGTGCAGTGCTTGCACTGCAGTGCCTGCTTCTCACACTGAGCACTTTTGATAGCACTCCTTGTTCAGGAAAACATGCCTGTAGGTGTGGAGCCGCTTTGTGCCACAGGCAACGCTTTGTGCAACAGGCAACAGGGGGTGCAAGTGATTTGCCAGATCACTGAGTGGACATCCTCAGCCTGAAGTTTACAGTGCGTCAGGCTGCCTCATCTGTACAGCTTCATTTGTACATGTTCAACTCATGCAGCTCAGCCAGCCACCAAACATATACAGCTGGCGGCTGTGGGTGCTGAATTATCTTTTGCTCTACATAGAGCATGCATATGCTGCAATGACCTCGCAGCTGTGCCGCACAGCGCTGCCAGCCAGCCTGGTTGTCCTTGTTGTAGCGGCTCTAGATGCTAGCTGGCATGCCAGCACTGCGCAGTGCTGCAAGCCCTTGCTCTGCAGGGCGCCAGCTGGGTTTGAAGGCACTGTCGGCGTGCACCTGGAGGCCGTTTGGTACAAATCATAGGCTCTACGCCCAATAGATTGCGGTGGCATACGCCAGTGCGATCCAAGAAATCTCAATGCTTGCCTTCAACGTTACTCTTCAAAAAAACCTGGTCCATCCACACGGCCACGAACGTGCCACAGCCTGCCAGGTGGCAACCAACGTCGCGCTGAGACGGTCTCCGCCCTGCTTTCTGCAACGTGAAAAGGCATTCATAGCTAGCGCGGCACCATGGCCAAACACAACGTTGCCCCAACAACAGGTACAGCACTAGGCTTCACCGCCTGCCTAGTACACCTACTGTCCTGCTTCGGCCGGCTCCTCCGCTGCTGCAGGCTGGTCGCGCAGCTGCCGCTTGAGCCGCCGCAGCTCCCGCTTGCGCCGCTCCAAGCCAGCCCCCTGCTGCGCCGCCAGCCGGCTGGCACGCCGCGCCAGCTCAGCCACCAGCAGCGCCACCCTGAGCTGCACACCAAAGGACGCCCAGCTGGGGACCAGCCCGCCCGGCCACTGCCAGGCGCGCGGCTCCGCCGACACCTGCCGCGCCAGCAGCAGGTTAGGCGGGCAGGGGAACAGCGCGTCCGCACCCGCCTGCGCACCGGCTGCTGCCGATCCTTCTGCTCTTCTTGTTGACGCATCAGCAGCTGCTGTTTGTGTGCCGGCCTGCTGGCCCGGCACCAGCTGCACGCTGATGTTCAGGTAGGGCTGCCGTTCGAGCCCCAGCACCCGCATGCGCACCGCCTGCACCTCCCCAGGCGCCAGCGGCCGCGTCTCAGCGGGGCGGCCTCCTGCCGACGCTGCCGACGCACCCTGCTGCTGCTGCTGCTGCAGTTCAGCTGCAAGCTGCTCCTGCTCCCAGCGGGGCTGCTGAACTGCTTGGTACAGCCTCACCCCGCTGCTGCTGCTGCTGCTGCTGCTGCTGTTGGTGACTGCTGCAAGGCCCATGGAGGGCTTGCAGGCGGAGATGGGCAGCGCCAGCATCGCACCGTGGCCCGGCCTAGCCAGCCCCGCACCCCTGCCGCGGTACGCCACCTCGGCAATGAGGCAGCCTGACGGGTGCACGCCCACCACCTGCGCAGCCACGGCGAGCAGCCAAGCGCACCACAGGCGCAGTCACCATCCGTTGGAGAGCAGCGTGATACAGGACGGCGCGCACACGAGCAGAAGGAGGTCACTTGTAGAATACTTTGTTCTCGTTCGGCTACTCTCTTTCTGCTGCCTGGGTCGCTGGCAATCACGTGTTTGTCTACAACTGTCACACAGAGGCAGGCACACCAACAGGCAGACAGACTGCAGCACAGTCAGCCGAGGCCAGCAAGGTGAAAAAGGTGCCCACACGCACAGCATGCTGGCATGCTGGCAGGGGCAGGCAGGCAGGCCATGCAGGCGCAGCAGCGCAGGGAGGCGCCAGGCGACACACACAGCGTTTGGTTGCAGGCAAGTGCGTGGCCCACCTGTGCCTGCAGTGTGCTGTGCAGCGCAGCGCCCTGCTCCTCACCACCACCACCCAGCTGCTCCAGCAGCTGCTGCTGCGCCGGACTCAGCGCAGGCCAGTCAGCCAGGCCCTCAGGACTGCTCACCCACAAGCCCAGCGCTGCTGCTGCTGCTGCTGCTGCTGTGCCTGGCAGCAGCTTCCTCCAGCTGCTGCTGGTGCCCGCTCCCCCAGCCTGCTGGCGGCCAGGCTGCCATTGCCACACACCGCACAAACATCTCCGCCGCACCCTCCTGCTCTCCTTGCTGCGGCTCATCTGCAGCGCCCCCTCCTGCCGCCGCCAGTGCCTGCACGCGACGTCAGCGGCTGCCAGTCCGCTGCCTGCAAAGCGCTGCAGCAGGGCTCTCAGCTCCTGCTGCTCCCTCCAGTGCTGCAGCCGCCGCCTGAGCTGCTGCGGGGAGAGCTGCATGTCGGCCGTGAAGTAGGTGGGCTGCGGCATGGTGGCCACAACCACGTCCAGCTGGCGGCCACGCCAGCCCTGCAGCAGCAGCAGCAGCAGCAGCAGCAGCAGAGCAGCAGCAGCAGCAGGGGGCAGCGGCAATCACAGTGCTTTTCAAAGCTTGAGGTGCAGGCACTTGAGTCCCTGTTTTGGCTGACACCACCGCTGCATGCGCCAGCATATCTCTGATTGATGACAGTGACCCTACCACTGGCTGTTTGCCGCAGCTGTGTTGGCCATCCTGGCCGTCCAGTCCTGCAACGTGCAAGGATGTTGAGCGCTGGCACACAAAGACAGCGCAGCATTCCTGGCTGCTGATGCTGCTGCACCCGCTGCCAGTGCTGCTGTTTTGCCGTATCGCCGCTGCTGCCAGCGCACAGTCTCCTGCTCACCCTGAGTGCTTCTGCCAGCTTGCTGGCCGCTGTCGCCCTTCCGCGGCTGCTGGCGCGGTTCAGGGCCGGCTGCTGCTGCGCAGGACGCTGCTGCAGCCACTCCTGCTGCGCAGCCAGGCCTGCTACGCCAGCACTGGCAGCTGCCGCTGCAAACAGCTGCAGCACAAGGGGCAGGGCACAGCACGCAGCAGTGCAGTGCGCGGGCGCTGTCTGCGTCGAAAGTGGCGAGTGGACATATCATATCATGTCTCACATGCCATGGCGGCAGCTTTGCGACAGTACCTTGCTCAGCAGGGTTGTTGGATTCACCCCGCCACCATGCCTCGTGCTGCTGACAACGCACCCGCAGCTGCATTGCGGCACAACTCATCCGCTCGGTGTGCTGCTTCGCTTAGCTGGGTTGGAGCCTCAGCTGCTGCCCCACGGCCCTGCTGCCCGCACCCGCGCAACGCACGTTGACCACAACGGACCGTGCAGCAAGCCACACAGCCACCACCTGCTGCTGCCCCAGCATGATCAACGCCTGGATCTGCCACAGCGTGCCTCGTTCTCAGTGTTCGGTGTGTGTCCCTGTTGCATGCCGCCCCGCACCTGTGCCTGCTGGCTGGGCATCAGCTGCGTGAAGGGCAGCAGTGAGGTGCAGCGCAGCGCCTCCAGCCTCACCACTGCACACAGCTGGCGCCAGCCGCCCGCCTCCACCACACCAACCACCTGCACGGCATGCAGCCCAGCGCGGTGCACGGGCGGGCGGTGGCCCACAGCCAGGTGAGCCATGCCGTGTGTGTGCTCGACCAAGCGTGCCGCTTGGCACGCCTGCGCACAAGCTGGCGCTTGCGGCAATGAAGCCCACCTGACAACAGCGGCGGTGACGAAGCTGCACTGGCGACGAATCTCCATGTCAAGCATGAGTGCAGTGGGCGCCGCCACCACAGACGAAGCATCAGGTTCGAAAAGGCCCAGCACGTCAAGCAGATGCTGTATATACGCCGCCGCTGCTGCGGGCAGCCGGGTGGCGCTGCTCACCGTGGCGGTGGTGGGCGTGCGCAGCAGCTCCAGCTGCCGAGCAAGCTGCAGCCGGTCGCCAGACACAGTGCGTGGCAGCTGCTGCCGCTTCTGCCGCTGCTGCTGCTGCCTGGCGCTTTCTTCTTGGACACCAAACTTCGCTGTAGACTGCCTGCTTTCCTGCTGCTGCTGCTGCTGCTGCGCTGCTTCTGTGCCTGCAGGTCCCGCTGCTGCTGCTGCTGCTGCTGCTGCTGCCTGGCCTGGTGCTGGCGGCCTGGGGCGCCGGCTGCACCGGGCGCTGCACCTGACCAGCCGCAGTGCTGCTGGACAGCGCCGCAGCTGCTGCCTGCATCTTCTTCCGGGCGGCTGCTGCTGCTGCTGCTGCTGCTGCACTACTTCCTGCTGCTGCTGCAGCTGCTGCCTGCTTTGTGTCGGCTGCTGCAGTGCCAGGCGCCAGCTGCGGGGCTCGCGCCTGCTGCTTGCTGCTGCTTCTGCTGCTGCTTCTGCTTGCGCTGCTGCCCCTGCTCTGCTGCTGTGCTCGTGCCGCCCGTTGGTGGCTTTGCCAGAGCATTGCTGCCAGCAGCAGCGGCAGCAGCAGCAGCAGCGGCAGCGGGCGGCATTGCTGGTGGCCTCTTCAGCCCCAAGTTCTTGGTGGCAGCTTCAATCTTTGCTGCTGCCTTGCCAAATTCAGGCACTGCTGGCTTCGGACCCACTGCTGCCAGTCACATGCTGCTGCTGCTGCTGCACTTGCGCAGCAAGCTCTGCAATGAGCGCCTTCCTGTCTGCTTCCTCTGCTGCTGCGCTGCCCCTTTCTTGTCTCCCCACTCTGCTGCTGCATCTGCTGCTGACACCGTCACTACATCAGTAGTGGCGGCAGGCTTGACGGGCCTCCTCACAGCACCTGCAGCCGCCGCAGCAGCAGCAGCCGCCTTAGGTGCTGCTGGCTGAGGCACAAAGGGAGCAGCACGCTTAGCAGCAGCAGCAGCAGCTTCTGCTGCTGCAGGTGCTGCTGCTGTTGCTCCTGGGCGGGGTGGTTTAGCAGACAGTCCCAGGTTAGACACTGCTGCTGCCATCCTCTTTGCTGCTGCAGCAGCTTTATCACTGCTGAGCACACTGGGCTGCCCTTTCCTGCCAGCTGCTGCTGCTTGGCCGACACCCTGCTGCTGCTGCTGCTGCTGCTGCTGTTGGGCTGCTTCAGCAGCAAGCTGTGCCAGCAGCACCTTGCGCTGTGCCTCCCGCCTTGCTGCTGCTGTTGCTGCATCATCCCCCCAGCTGGCCTCATCATCGTCTTCTGCCACCTCCACAACATCTGTCACTGCTGGCGGCTTCACAGGCCGCTGCACCTGCTGCTGCTGCTGCTGCTGCTGCACACTCGTCGGAGGTGCTGCTGCTGCTGCTGCTGCTCCCGGCCTGGCAGGTCTTGCGGCCAGTCCAAGGTTTGCTACGGCAGCCGCCACTCTTCGTGCTGCTGCTGCTCCCGCTGCACTGTCCAGCCCAGGCTTCCGCAGCAGCGCAGCCTGCTGCGCCTGCTGCTGCTGCTGCTGCTGCCCTGCAGATGCTTCGGCTGCTAGCTGCGCAATGAAAGCCTTTCGCCCTGCTTCCTGAGCTGCTGCCGCTGCGGCGGCTGCGTCAGCTTTGTCCCAGAACTGCTGCTGCTGCTGCTGCTGCTGGGGCTGCGAGGGTGCAGCAGGGCCCACTGGCCTGGCTGAGGGCCTCACCAGCAGCGGTGCACTGAGCTGACCTGCTGCTGCTGCCCTGCTAAGCTGCCTGCAGCCGACTTTGCTGCTGTGTCATACCTACGAGGCTGCACCACTGCCGCTGACAGCGGCCGGCTGACACCCACACTGCTGCTGCTGCTGCCCGATGGCTGGGGTTTGGCTGCATTGAACCCCTCGCTCCCGAACCCTGTCTCAATAAGTATGGCTGCCATCTCAGCAGGAGTGAGGCCGACATCGCTCCTTCTCTGCTGCGAGGGATCCCGCGGACTGTCGTCATCCGCTGTGTCACTGGAGCTACCTCCAACCTGGGGGAGCTGAAAGCAGGACGCTGCGGCTGCTGACCTGCAGCTGTCACGCGTGCCCACCGCTGCGCTTGCTGCTGCCGCTGCAGGCGCTCATACGCAGGAGAGACAGCAGCGGCTGCTCGTGCAACCTTTGCTGCTGCTGCAGCTCGCCTGTCTGCTTCTGCTTTGCGCGCTGCTTCCTGCTGCATCCAGGCTTGGAAAGCCGGGTTCTTCAGTCCTGCCTAATTGCTGCACCGGCTGCTGCGGGGTCTGCTGCTGCTGCTGCAGACGCCTTGCGCGATGCATTGTAGTCGCTGCTGCTGCTGCTGCTGCTGCTGCGCCCTGTGTAGAAGTCGTCGTCGCCATTGTACCCTGCAGCAGGTTGCAGACATAGCAATAATCAGGTAACACGCACGTTCCAGCAGCATGCCTGTCTCGGCACCGAAGAACGGCATTGGCACACCAGCCAGCCTGGCAGCAGGTGTGACACATACACACGAGCATTGCCAGGCTGATCTTGTTCCGCTGCCACACACATCAAGTACTTCAAACTCGTGCTGCCGTCCCTTCCATGGGCTAGAAGGCACCGCCAGCCTGCCCCCACCAAGACATCATGCGCCATCCTCATCAGCATCAACTTGACTCCGCCAAACACCAAACAGTCAACTATGCACAGCAGCATTCACGCAGCTGACGCCCACCTGCGCCCACCAGGATGTCGGCCCAGCCATCTCATCGTCATCGTCATCGTCGTCATAGTAGCCGCCATCGCCGCCCTGGTCGCCACTGTCCCAGCCGTCAGACACAGCAGAGCCCTGCAGCAGGGGGAACAGCACAACTGGTGTACGGAGCTACCTTGATCAATGGCCCAAGTTTGAGCAAGGGAGCAAGCGTGGCGTGGCAGCAGCATGAGGCAGGAGGCAGGTGCCATGGCGGGGCCCTCAGGGTGGATGGCAGGTGCGCAGGCAACTGGAGGCAGGTGGTCAAGCAGCAGCAGTGCCTCCTGCAGCAGCCCCCACCGCATGCACCGCGGCAACCTACGCGTATGAGTGCTGCCGTACAGCCGTACAGCCACTGTCACTCAGCACGCACAACGCCATGAACGAACCAGCATTCGGAGGCCGTACCAGCAACCATCACCAGCCACACGCAGCAGCTGCTGCCTGGCCTGCGGCGCACCTGGGGCCTCACAGCTGGCCGTACCAGCCTCAGCCGCTGCTGCTGTGCCGCAACGTCTGCTGCTGCTGCTGCTGCTGCGGCCTTGGCTCGACCTGTGGTGGTGCTTGCTGCTGCTGCTGCCTGCTCCACCTCTGCCCAGTCACTCAGCAGGCCGGGGATCTCCTTGCTGAGGGTGGGCAGCGAGGCTGACACAATGTCTGCTGCATCAGCCAGCACATCCTGCGCAGCAACATAACACAAGTCATAACAAATAAACATGTTACTTCAAAGCGCTGACGACCCTGGCGCATGGGTCTGTCAGGTGGCAGATATCAGCAGCCAACAGCAGCAAATGTTGTTATCAGAGCCGTTGACGGGACACATAGAAGCAAGGAGAGAGGCTGAAGGCGACAATATACGTCTTCGTGCCGACATCTTGGGAACAAACAAACACATGTTGGGCAGCTGCAGGCTGTCGCCATACCGGCACCCAGCCATTCCTGCAAGCCACGAATGTTGGACACCTGCCCAAGTTGTCATGCACAGATACAGCACACCACCACTGGTGTGCCCTGCTGCAGCATGCCTGTGCTGGCAAGCCACCTGCCAGCATGCCTGTGCCCTAGCATGCCACACACCTACAATTGCTGTGTTGTCTTCGGTGAAGAAGTGCTGAATGTGGCTGTGAACTGCAAGCACGACGAGGCAACGCAATGCAGCAGCCTACCTGCTGCATCTTCCTGGCAAACACATCAGCCAGGAATGGGCTGCTGATCTGCCCGGAAGCCTCCAGCTGTTTCAGTCGCCTCACACGTGCCTCCAGCTTGGCTGCTGCTGCTGCTGCTGCGGGCCTCGCTGGCTGCTGCTGCTGCTGTGGAGTACGCTGCTGCTGCTGCTGCTGCCTGCTTGGATGTTCCTCACTGCTGCTTGTCGGGTCATCCTGCAAGGGTGGCAGGAGAGCAGAAGCAGCGCGGGCATGGGGGCTGCGGGGCAGACATGCCTGCTGTGCGTCTCACAGGAGTACGGGCAGCTTGAAAAGAAACATAGCTGCAACAGAAGGCAGCAGGTTCAGCAGCTGTAACTCTACCACAGCCGCTGCATGCAGGTAGCTGAGCCACTCACCTCGAACAGCTTGCGACGCTTGGCGGCAGCAGCAACAGAGCGCCTGTACAATGCAGAGCGCAGCGGCGCTGCTACGTGTGACACGCTAAATACAGGCAGGCAGCGGCACAGCAGGCCAGAGCGCCTGCTGGGATGACGGCTGCAGTACAACAAGTTACTGCTGACCCTGCTGCTGCTGAGGCCTCTGGCAATGGCTGAATGGCTGTGGCTGCCAAGCTGGCTGCCTGGACAATTTGCCATTGTTTTTGCCTTGTGGTTTCAGTTCTGATTGTCCGACTGTAAAGAACTACGAAGTGACATTTGGCGATTCCTGGCTCTGGTGCAGCAGCTCGAGAAGCAGCACCGCTTGTTGTCGCACTCGTGAAGTTAAATGATTGGGTTCACCAATTTCAGTTGCATTTATTGAAATCCCTTGTCTTTGGGCCTACAGTGACCTCGCACATGGCACTAAGACCCCGACACGCCGCACGACATGGCTGAGGCAGCAATTTCGATCCAAGGTACACTGAGCTTGTTTCATGAGGCTACATTTGTTTGTGTGGATGTTCATAGATCTGGAGGCGTTTCTCCGGAAGGCACCAGGCTTGCCAGCTCAGACAGGTGTCCTGCTGCTACTCTGCTGCTGTTTTTCTGCTTCCGCCTGTTGGCACGATAAGCATGGCTGCAGGCACGCTGCAGAAGGGTATAGGTTGCTCGTACCATGTCGGTTCCTCCTACAATCTGCAGCAGCAGGGCTACACGGGCAGCAGCAGCATATATGCTAGCACACGGCTGCTGCAGATCCGCACCAAGCCGCGTCGGGACCTCACAGCTGCCCCACTGTCTACAATGATCCACAGGTAATCTGTAAACACACTGGGCCTTTGCAACAGCGCTTCATCAGCTGTAGTGTCAGTGCAGTATCTAACCTGGCCACTTCCCCAGGGGTAAACTCGACAACTGAGCCTGCCAGCACTTGCCAGCCTTCACCAGACACCTGTGAAGCTTGTGGTGCCTCTATGTCTCCCGTGAACAACCACATCTGCAATGATGAGACCCAGCATCAGCGGCAGCAGCAGCAGCAGCAGCAGCTGAAAGGTGGCTCACAGCTTGTCGCCGTTTGCTTGTCCGCAAGTGTCTCGCTCGTGGTCATACTTGCCGGGGCCCAGGGCTGCCTGTGACCTCAGCTCCTGCTGACAGCTGACATGGCCCTGCGTCTGCTGCTGCTGCTGCGTCTGCTGTTGCTGCTGCTGCTGCTGCTGCTGCTGCTGCTGTGCCTGGCCTCGCTGCAGGTAGTGCCTCCACCTCCACCACCCCCGCCCCCACCCCCTCCTCCCCAAGAGGTGCGGCCAGCAGCAGCAGCAGCAGCAGCAGCAGCAGCTAGTGGTGGTAGGGGCAGTCGTCACAGACAGAGTTCACGCGCTGCCATGCTGCCTTGCAGAATGCGCATACATCAAAACTTCCCTGCCACCTAAGCCAGGCACAGCAATTGCAGCAGGTCCTGGTGTTGCCGTTACATTAGCAGCAAGCAGAGAGCCTGACACTGCTCTTCATCTGTATCCAGAGTAACAAGATATTGCTGCTGCTGCTGCTGGCGGTGCTGCAGAGCCGCCGCAGCGTGCTGCTGTATGCTGGGGGTGCAGTCGCGGCAGTTGCTGGTGTGGCAGCGCTGCTGCGCAGTGGCGGTGCAGCAGGCGATGGCACAGACGCCAGGGAGAGGGCCAGCATAGGTGAGCTGCATGCCAACACCACCCGCATGCATGTCCAGGCATGCTCCAGCAGCAGCAGCAGCAGCCAGCAGCAGCGGCGGCAGCAGCATCGCCCGTAATGGACCTCTAGTGCTGCACCACTGCTCCTCTCAGTCAGCAGCTGCTGCACCCGCACTGCTATGCCATGGTTGTGCGGCAAACCATACGTTACTCAACAATACATTGGAGTATTAACATGCTCCACCCAACAAAGGAGTGGTGGCCCCGATCAGAGCCAACAAACGGCTCATAGGCAACCAGTGCTTTGGTGTCACTCGGCTCTGTGCCCATGCTTCACTCAGCAGCTGGTGGAATGTATTCTCAGGAGCAGTCTGCTGCTTGTGCCGCTGCCTGGTGCCGTTTCAACACGTTTGCTCCTCCTTCTCCTCCTGCTCCTGCTGCTGCTGCTGCTGCTGCCTATCATCGCACTGTGTTGTGTTGTGTTATAAAAATTTGTGACAGATGTGCTGCGTGACGAGGCCGGCTTCAGGCGCTCGTACGATGGTCACGTGCAGCTGCTGACACGGGAAGGGGAACCCGTTGAGGTGGGCAGGGGCAGTGGCAACGTGTCACTGTTGCACAGCAAGTTCAAACAACCGTTTCGACACCTTGGTGTGCATGTACTTGGCGGCTAAGGCCAGCTGCTGGGACGTCCTGTTTGGTGGAGGGTGTGCATGTGGAGCGTCACAGCTGCCCTGCATGTGGCACATGCCTGTGACTGCTGCTCCCTGCTGTCATTGCCGCTGCTTGATTGTGCAGCCTGCTGCTATATCACCTCAGCCGCCTCTTCTCACTGCCGCCCTGCTGCTGCTGCTGCTGCTGCTGCTGCTGCTGGTATCAGCTGCGGCTTGATGCCAAGGTGCCCGGCACTGTGCTGATGCGGGACAAGGATGGTTACGTGTACTTCATCACCATCAATAACATACAGCAGGTGGGCCCTGCAGCAGCATGTTTGGGGTGGTCCGTGGTGGTGCTCTGCAGGAACACCTGCACACGCAAGCTGCAGCCATCATCATGTGTGTGGACGCGTGGCTGCCAATTGTGGCTTGGAGGCTTGGCAGTGTCCGCGTGGCAAAGACAGCGATGTTGTGTCAGCTGTGTGGATGTTTTGCATCACTCAGCAAGTGCATGGTGGGGCCGCGTACATGCTGTCTAACTTGTACGAGCTTGTGCATGCTGTGTCTGTGCTGGCAACGATACGCAGCTGCAGACAGACACTGCATGTGCAATCTGACAATCTGGCAATCTGGCAGGAACCTGTCAGGCTGCTTTGCCCTGCTCTGCTCAGCTCTTTTCAAGCACAATGCAACTGCTGATGCTGTGCAGATTGACCTGACAGATGACTATGTGGTGATGGCGCTGTTTGGTGATGGCGCATGGCAGGACAGCATGCAGCGGCTAACGGCAAAGGATGAGGCCGGCAACCTTGTGGACGTGATGCTGGACCAGGATTCGTTCAGGGATCTCATTAGCGTCATGGAGTGATCATCAGTTTGATTTGTGTGATTAGCTTTGCGATATGCGGCACTCCCGCTTCTGTAAAGAGCGTGCTCACCGTGAGGCTGTGGCGTAGTGTGCTGTTGCTGCTGCTGCGTTCATACTGGATGTGTCGTGCATCAGCTAGCGCACAAGGCTAGAGTAAGTTCACGTGTCATAATGATGTATCGGCGGCTTACGGATCTCTTGCACGTTCTCACCAGAAATTGAACATGTACTGGGTTCAAGGCCCAATGTTTACAAGTCGCGGGCTTTGGCCTGGCCTGCTTCATCAAGGTGCTGTATGACAGGCTACAAATGCAGTCGTTTTTGGTTCAGGTTTGCTCAAACAAATGCTTCCTCAGGCCTTGTGTTCTCCTTAAGGTGCTCACCCAGTGCATGTCCCGCTCTGCGCCTGCTTCTGACGGCTGTATATTTGCTGGCACCTCGAATCGCAAGCCCAGAGTAACATTGCTTTTCACAGGTGTTCCGGCTGGCCCTGGCCTCGACTATATCATATCAAGCAGCAGCAGGTCTTGCTCTTCACAAGGCAGCATTCAATTGGCCTCAGGTCTGCTTCATACCCTGTTTCCTGGTGTCCACAAACTACATGGAGATAGACACAGACAGCAGCATGCTGCAGCAGCCACAACATGCAGGTCCAGCAGCACCCCCACCAGCATCAGCACGGCAGCATCAGCACGGCAGCATCAGCAGCCCAACATGCGCCTGAACAGCACACTGGCAACGTTGACAAGTGGTGGCTGTCAGAGAGCAGCGAGGATGAACAAGACCATGGTGAAGATGACGGCCTCAGCAGCGACGAGGGTGCCGGCCGCGGCAGCAGCAAGTGTGGCCAGAAGAAGCAGTTGCAGGGGCAGCAGCAGCAGCAGCAGCAGCAGCAGCAGCAGCAGCACCCTACAGACGAGGAGTTGCTGTACGATCCCAGTGCCGATGACGAGGATGAGGCCTGGGTGCAGCGGCAGCGGCATGGCCACACCACGGACGCCATCCTGTCCTGCCCCAGCTGCTTCGCCACGCTCTGCGTGGACTGCCAGCAGCATGCGCTGTACCACACGCAGTACAGGGCCATGCTCACCATGAACTGCGAGGTGAAGACGGACCAGGTGATGCACAGTGAAGTGACGCGGCCGGCGCAGCAGCGGCAGCCGAGGCAGCAGCGCAAGCGGAGGAACCCTGATGAAGAGCCTGCCAGCGGTGCAACCCAGCAGCAGCAGGCTGGTGCTGAGGTGGAGGTGCTGCATGCGGTGTGTTGTGCGGTGTGTGACACCCAGGTTGGTGCGCAGGATGACGACGAGGTGGTGCACTTCTTCCATGTGCTGGCCAGCGAAAGCTGAGCAGGCGCTGCGGCCGGGCCAGCAGCAGCGCTCGTGCTCCGGGGCTGGGTCATACCAGGCAGCAGGCAGCGTCGTTGCTGCAGGACTCCGCTGCTAGTGTGGCCGTCTGTTTTGGTCCGCCGCTCCCATCATATACTGTATGTGTACCCAGCACAGCAGCAGCATTGCCACCTTCATGTGCATGTGCAATTCATCGGATGCGGTGTCTGTCAGTGTGACCCGCGCAAACAAGCACAACGCAAGCCATTGCAGCCATGCGTGCTCATCATCAACATCTTGCCCATTCAAGCCACAGCATCGGTGCCACCGGCCCCGCGCCCCACTGGGTCGGAAGGAGGAGGGAGCACTGCTTCAGAACGTATGCAAGTGTTGCGCACAAGCCATGCGTGCTGTGGAAGCTGCCGACAGCAACAGGCCATGTTGACGAGGCATGCATTCTGCAGGACACATGATGTGGGGGGACATGCTTCATCTCCACCTTTGTGGTCTACTGAGCAGCAGTTTTGGTGCCGCACAGCTGTAAGAAGGACAGCAACTGAACCAGCTGGTGATGCATGTGCATGCCGCATCCTCTTGCACAGCGCTTGCTTGCCAAGCAAAGTGGCACTTTGTTATAGTGAGGTGGCATCACGCACACTGCCGCACACACTGGGACATAAAAACTTGGGTGGGGCTGTCCTGGTCCAGCATTGCTCTAGGTACGCAGCTGTGCATGGATCTGGAGTCCAGGAACAGTGATTATCATTGTTCACATCATGCATAGTGCTTGCCTCCTTTGCAAGCATGCAGTGCTATGTCCTTTCACATTGTGCTGTGCCCTTGGAACACTGTCACAACCATTTGCTAAGCTGTGAATGCCTAAAGCACCTTGTTGCGGTCTACGGCTGCTCACACCTGTCCTTCTTCCTGCAGCAGCATGGCCCACGTGTTTGAAGCGTGTATGAGGACACATCACTGCATGCATGCAAAGGAGTGCAGGATGTCAAGAAGAAGAAGAAGCACTTCAACGAATGCAGGATGTGTGTGCGTGCAGAACCTGCTCCCCGCTGTATGGGCTGGTGCAAGCACATCTGCACTGTGATGTTGTCCAGGCGGCTACTGTTGGTGCAGGCCTATACATGATGCTGTAGTGCTGCTGCTGATTACAGTGCAGATTACATGCACTTTTGCAGTGGGCTCAGGACCCCCCAATGCAGTGTTGAAGTGCTGCTGCTGGTTATAAGCAAAATGGTTCATGCTTGTGTGCACCTCTGTGATGCTTTGCGTTTGCAAGAGTAAAAGGCAAGAGTAAAAGACGATAGCGGCATATTAGAACGGCTCAAAGATAGACAAGATGCAGCAGCCTGCATGCAGTGCGCGCTGATTGCCGCAAGCAGGTGCTTGCTGCACCACACTAGGAAAGGAATTGCCTGCTGGTGTGCCAGGCAGAAGGCTTCACTATTACTCCTGTAGTGTATGCTGCAGGAATTGGTATGCTACTTTGGCGCATGCTGCTGCTGCTGCTGCTGCTGCTGCTGTAAAACACCTGCACATCTTCACACTGTTTACAGGTTGGTGATCCACTGCAAGTTTAAGCATTCCAAATGACCAAGCATTCCAAATGTGACAACACAATCACGAAACTTGAGCGCCCTGGTAATTGCGGTGCTTGTGTGAGATGCGCGTTCAAATTGCAGCACTGCAGAGCTGTGGCACAAGCTGGCCACGACGGCTCGCAAGTATTCCGATAATTTGGATCTCATCAAAAAGTGCCTTGTTGCCGATCGACTCATGAATTCGTGCTAGTCACTTCACAGGGTGACATGCCAAATCTCAGCGGGTCTTGATGTGTGTCTGTTGTACAGCGTGCACGAGTGACGTGTGCTACGCGTGTGAACAAGATGGTAGGTCATCAATGCACTACACACGAGATCTCCTTTTGAGTGACAATCAAAGCGCAGTGCACTCTGCACCTTTCACCTGCAGCAGCTCGCGCTCGCCTCGCACGCTCACTCGCTTACCGAATCCCCACTTTGTTTGATCAGTCTGTGCCTGGCATGTTTTGAAACCAGTTGTGCTGTGGCAGGCAAGTCAGCAGCAGGACAGAGAATGCAGACTTCCATTCGCAGTGGGCCGTGTCATGGCCGCACTAGTGGTCGTGCACCCTGTTCTAGCCGCTGTAGGCGGGAGCTGGGCTCTAGCAGGCGCCTATGTCGGGCCGCAGCAAGCAGCGAGCAGGTCAGGGACAGTGCCAGCAGCAGCGACATCGCCGACGCTATCCCACACGACCCAGAGGCCCCTCTTCGCCGGTATGGCAAGTGGTTTGGCAAGGTTTTTAAATTGCCAGCGTGGATTGACGAGGCGCCCCGCGTGCGTGTCCGCACCATCGCCAAGCGTCAGATGGACGACTTAGTGGAGCTGGCTGTGCTGAACGAGCGGTTGTCTGGTGCCCGTGAGCCGTGGGACGCAAGGAATCGCTTGGAGATGCTCAGGACCCGCCGCAAGAACTGGGAGCATATCTTCAACTACGTCACGAAGCAGGAAGCAGCAGCAACATTGGAAATCATAGAGGCAGCAAACGAGCAGGTACGCTTTCTGTCCCTGTCGCGAAGGAAATGTGTAAAGCACAAACAGCACCTGCATTTATTGAACAGCAGGGGTCTTCAGTGCAGGAAACAGCATATGAGCGCAAGTATACCTTGTCGGCCTTGTCTGCTATTGGTGCTCCACACACAGTATTAGATGCATACAGCAGGACATTAGCATTGGCATTATGTTGCTGCCGCCTGCAAACGCATGTGCTGACATTGTGTACACAATGTGCAGCTGTGGCGGTTGACAAGCCACAACACTGGCCACTTGTCCACGTCCCGGTGCATACAGTGCTGATTTCCATTCCTCACACGCTTGGGTCTTGAAGACCGGTTGGGTCTTCAAGACGCTGTTGTTGTAGGGCCGAAATTAACAGTACATTTCAACTGTAGGTGTCTCCTGTAACCATTGTGGCACCTGCTGCTTGAACTGCCTCATCTTTGTCCTCTGATGCAGGCTGAGCTGCTGCTCAGTGACGAGTCCCGGGAGCGTGCCAGTGTCGGCGAGCTGAAGCTGCAGCTGCAGGACCTGCAGAAGCAGGTGGATGATGCCAGCCGCAAGCTGCAGGCAACACAGGACCGCGTACAGCAGAACCTTGACCGCGTGGCAGAGCTCAAGGCGGAAGCAGCGGCACTGGAGCAGCTGTCGTTAGCCACACCCTCTCTAAGCAGCAGCAGCAGCAGCACGGCAGCAGCATCCCAGCAACAGCAGCAACCTGCGGCTGCAGGAGCTAGCACTGCCCCTTCAGCAGCTTCTCGTGCAGCAGCTTCCACTGCAGTGCTGGACACCGATGCAGCCCGCAGTGGCACCAGCAGGCCAGCCACCACCACCACCAGCAGCAGCAGCAGCAGCGCGCGGCAGCCATCCCCATCATCATCAGCGCCAACAGCAGCTGACCGGGCCAGGCCTGACAGAGGCCTGCGCAGCAGCCTTGACGCGGAGCCCGCCCTGAAGGAGTTCTGGTACCCTGCCGAGTTCAGCAGCAAGCTGGTTGAGAACATGATGGTGCCTTTTGAGCTGTTTGATGAGCCGTGGGTGCTGTTCAGGTGAGAGGGAGGTTGGGCTGGCGCTGCAGACTAGGCGGAACAGCAGCAGCAGCACCAGTGACAAGAGTGGCAGCAGCCACGTTGGCGAGCAGCACAGCATGGGCCCGTGCTGAGCTCTGTGGCGCACACCATTGCGTGCTTGTTGCAAGCCGGCCAGGCTGGGCACAGTACCAAATGCGTGCAGGCTGCTGCTGCTGCACAGCAGCAACAGCAGGAACACGGACGGGTTCGAGTTGTGCAGCAGCGATCGCCACTGCAGCGTACTGCGCACATCAAGGCCAGCACAGAACCCAGGTGGTCAGCATCGCAGCCGTGTTGTCGACCCATGGAGGGTTGGACCAGTTACCCGCTGAAGTAGTGAGCAGCAGCTGTGGCGCGCCGCTCATCACACGGCCTGCCAGCTGGCCTGGGTTTGACGCGTGCTCAAACTGCTGCCGCTGCTGCTGCTGCCAGGGATGCTGATGGGCGGCCGAGCTGCATCCGTGACGAGTGCGCTCACCGCGCATGCCCCCTGTCAGTGGGCAGGATGGTGGACGGCAAGGTGCGGCAGGGGTGTGTGTGTGCGGGCAGCTGCTGCAGCAGGGCAGGGTGCGGCTGGTTTTGTTTCACGTGAAGCAACCAGAGTCAGTCGTCCAACCTGCTTGGCGGCCGGCAAGGGTCGGGCATGCCGGGCGAGCATGGCAGATAGATGCATGCAGCAAGGACGGCAGGCATCGCCACACGACCTGCAGCGGCAAGCCAGCATGCAGGCCGCCTGTTGCAATGAAGTCCGCAGCTCACATGCGCCGGGCTGGGCACGTCCCAGCATCAGCTGATGCACCGCCTGCTGCTGCTGATGCTGCACCCCCCTTGCGCAGATTGAGTGCGCGTACCACGGCTGGCAGTTTGACGGCGACGGCAGCTGCACCAAGATGCCCAGCACGGCGTTCTGCCGCAACGTGGCCGTGTCTGCGCTGCCGTGCGTGGAGAAGGACGGCTTCATCTGGGTGTGGCCGGGGGACGGCGTGCCGCCAGAGGTGAGGCGCAGCAGCGCTGCGGCTGGCGCTGCTGGCGGCCGCACTGCACCGCAGCACGAGGCCGGCTGCTGGGCTGCACGCGGGCCGCACAGCTGGCAGCTTTGCAGGGGTAGTAGGAACCCGTTTGCATGGCGGGGGCTGCACGCGGGCTGCACAGCTGGCAGCTGTCCTGGGGCATTGGGGACACGTTTGCATGACGGGGCGTCTTGCATATGCTGCACCGTGCTCGGCGGCGGCATGCGGGCTGGCGCATCCCGCCGCTCAACCTCGCTGCTGCCTTGCCTGCGCTGCCTGCCACGCTCCCTGGCCGCGCCACCCGCGCCAGGTGCCTGCCAGCACGCAGCCGCCGCCGGGGTACGTCGTGCACGCGGAGATCCAGCTGGAGGTGCCCGTGGAGCACGGCCTGCTGATCGAGAACCTGCTGGACCTGGCGCACGCGCCCTTCACACACCAGGCCACCTTTGCCAAGGGCTGGCCGGTGCCCGACGTGGTCAAGTTCCACGCGCAGCGCATGCTGTCCGGCCAGTGGGACCCCTACCCCATCGAGATGGCCTTCCAGCCGCCATGCATGGTGCGTCAGCACGCCGCGAGCCTTTTGGGATGCTGCAGGGATGTCGCGCCTGCATGGCCTCTGCCCTGGTGGTGGCTTGCGACCTGCCTCTCCCAATGCCAGCACAGCTTGCCCCACAGGGCACAGTCAGCGTGGCTGTCGTGCGCGTGCTGACTCTGCCCTCCTGCTGCCCTTGGCTGTGCTGCGTCCCCGCCCCTGCCCGCCGCTGCCGCCCTCAGACCGTGAGCAAGATCGGGCTGGCGCAGCCGGGCAAGATCATGCGCGGCGTCACGGCCGACTCCTGCGAGCGCCACCTGCACCAGCTGCACGTGTGCGCGCCCAGCAAGAAGGGCTACACGCGGCTGCTGTACCGCATGTCCATGGACTTCCTGGGCTGGATCCGCTACGTGCCGGGCATCGACAAGGCCTGGAAGGGCGTGGCGGGGCAGGTGGGGCGGCTGCGTGGCGGGCGGGGCGCCCTGCAGGGACGAGGGCTGCGGCGGCTGCGCGGCGCTGAGCGGCCGTCGGCGCAGGCCGCAGGTGCACCGCGGCAGGGGCTGGCCGGGACTGGTCGAGGGCAGTTGAAGCGGCTGCAGCTGGTTGCTTCTGCGTGCGTGCGCGTCATGTCTGCGTGCGTGCGCGATGCGCTGTGGGCTGCAGCGGGCAGCGTCAAGACCTGGGGAGGGCACGGCAGGCGAGGTTGAGCGGTCGAGTCACTGCTGCACATCTCCTGACGGCACCCGGTTGTGCCTGCTGCCGCTGCTGCTGGCAGGTGCTGGGTGAGGACCTGGTGCTGGTGCTGGGGCAGCAGGACAGGATGCAGCGCGGCGGCGACACCTGGGCCAACCCAGTCAGCTACGACAAGCTGGCCGTGCGCTACAGGTGCGCGGCGGCTGCCTGTGGCTGGCATTGCCCGTGCACATGACTCCCACCTCACTTCGTGTGTGTGTGTGTGTGTGTGTGTGTGTGTGTGTGTGTGTGCGTGCGTGCGTGCGTGCGTGCGCGCGCGCGTGCGTGTGTGTGTGTGTGTGTGTGTGTGTGTGTGTGTGTGTGTGTGTGTGTGTGTGTGCATGTTGTGTAGCTTGCGCACCGCCCACCGGCTGTGGTGTCGGGCTTGCATACTCCGCGCTCCGCCTCACTTCCGCGCCGCCTGCGTGCGCCGCCTGCAGGCGCTGGCGCAACGGCGTGGCTGCGGGCCGCCTGCCCGACGGCACCACCGGCGGCGGTGGCGCGGCCATGGGCGGCGCCGGGCTGATTCGCATGTCTGCCGGGGAGCTGTTTGAGCTGGACAACGCCGATGGCTGCACCGACCAGCAGCAGCAGCAGCAGCTGGAGGTGCAGCAGCGGTGAAGGTGACAGCAGCAGCAGCAGCATCGGGCAGTGCGGCGCAGCGTGAACATTCGCGACGCTGCGTGCAGCGGCTGTTGTGTGCAATGGGTGATGCTCTGTGGATGGTGTTGGTGTGCATATGCGTGTGTGCATCCGTGCATGTGAGTGGTGGCAGAGTGTGTCTGTGGGAGGAGGGGGGTGTCATGTGTGTGTGGTGCCCCTCGTGGGTCTGCACAAGGCTGAGCGTGCTGGGGCAACCAACCAATGCCCGCAGTTGCTGGCTGCCAGGAGGTTGCAGTGTGAAGTGCTGAGCGCAGTGGCTGGAGCAAGGAAGTGGCGATGTGCTTGCTGCTGCTGCTGTGTGTGAGTTTGTGCATGTCGGTGCAGGCAGCATGTAGGCCAGGTGTGCATGTGTGTGTGTGTGGTGTCTTTGACTTGCTGCTGAAGAGCGTGGCGCTGGTGCTGCTAGCAGTGCACGAGTTGTGCTCCTGCTGTGTGCAATAAACAGTGTCTAGGAAGAATGTGCATGGGACGGCATGAAATACAAGCAGTACTGTGGTATGTGAGTTTCCTCAGCCGTGTGACTTTCAGCCACGACTGTATGGTGAGAAGAGGTTTCAAGAGGTCAGAATGTGAAGGGACGCGTGTGCTCGTTTGATCAGACTTTTGGTTTTGCCGAGAGACAGTTTTGAGGTTGTGGCCGGCAGCGCTATTTTCCTCTGCAGCGCCCCGTTGTGGCGCCAGCAGTTGCGCTGGCTGGAGCCTGGTTGGGGCGCAGCCACCCAGGGCGCCCAGCTGTGCCGTGCTGTTTGTGGCCAGGAGTTTGCACCGCGTCGTCGTCAGGAACTAGCTGTCAGCAGTTATGGGGCAGGGAGTGTCAAAAGTGACGGGAGTGAGGCTTGTTCGTGTTTGGGAGCGGATGGCATGTGTGGGTGTGCGCAATGCCCTGCCTGCCCGCCTGGAAAGGGAGTTCACCGCAGTGCCTCGCTGCAGTCACTTGCGCGCAGCTGTGTGGGCGCAAAGCCTGCAGGGCCGATGGGGCGCCTGGCGGCCCCCACAACATGCCTTGGCAGGCCAGGCAGGTTGCCGCAGAACTCAATCACACAGATTGCAGCAGTGCCTTTCTCCTAAAAGTTATTTGCAGCTGAGAGTTCTGGACTGCAGCCGTGGCTGGCGTGTTTCCAGCTTGTGCAGTGTTTGCTTGTGTGTGTAGCTTTGTGAGCGTGTGCTGAAGCAGCATTGGTGCTCGGTGGCTGTGGCGCTTAGGGTTGGTTGGACTCGAGTCGAGCAGGGATATCCAGGGAAGTTGTTGTGTTGGAGCAGTCATGCACCCAGGCTTACTGCCATTACTTTGTGCATGCTGTACGCGGCGAGAAACGTGTGGCGAGTGGCAGGGTAGCAGCTGCGTAGCTTGCTGCCGCTTCAGTTGTTCAAAGAAAGGCCTCGCCAGCTGCACCTAATCAAGCAGCTTGCTGCACAGCCGAGCTTCGACCAGCAATTGAAGGCCAGCAGCATGCCTGCACCCCCTGCAGCAGCTAGGGCATGGGCCCATGCACCGCAGACGCAGCGAGTGTGCGCATCTCAGGTCTGACCCTGCTTTTCGAGGTCTGACCCTGCTGGTTGACTTCTGTTGGGCAAGCGGTTGACAGGCCTCGTGCGCCACAGCAGCGGCAGGGCCGTCCTCATGAGTGTCTGCACACGTGTGTGCGCCAGGGCCATGGTGCGCGTGTGTCAGGAGCGTGCTGGCGTGTTTAGCTTGTTCATGCGGACGCTGCGGCATCCCTGCATTCATGAGTGCGCTGTGATTCGCTGCATGGCACTGCTAGGGGGCGCTCCTGTGCATGTGCTGCCGTGGCGATGCGTGGGTGTCACAGTGGCACACCAGGTAGGGTTTGCGCTCAAGAGTTGCTGTTCCTGTTCAGATTACGGGTGTCTTCGAGCTTTGTGTCATCTGTCACAGTCTGTGTGTGGTTGTGCTGGCGGCGGAGTGGTGCAGCTTACCACATGCCGGCGGCAAGTCTGCCGCAGGCCACCGGCAGAGGTGGCATGTGTGGCTGCTGTGGTAGGTGTACAGTTGCACCTGCAAAGGACGGGTTGCGTGCCCTTGTGAAAAGTTACAACATTGCATGTATTATCGTGTATCACTGATGTGAACTATTGGACGGCGTCCCTTGTGAAGTCCTGCATGTTGATGGCGGAGCGCGCCCTGCTGGTGACAGTTTTTTTTATGCCAGTAGTGCACGCCACTGCCAGGCAACCCAGTGTTGATGCGTAGTCCAATGTAAAACAACCAACCTCAATGCATAGTTCATAAATCTGATGTGCTGCAGCACAGAAGGGAAGGCGCCAAGAGCGTTTTGTGTGCGTGAGCGTTGGCGACGCTACAGCTGAGCTGACACCTGTAAGCTGTAGCTCAGGAAAGGGGTTGATGTTTGAGCAGAGCTTTGCAAGTGTTTGATTGCAGCCAGTGACACAGTCTTACATTCTTGGAGGCCGCAGATAAGCTTGAAAGTGAGGAAGGGTGCAAGATCTCACAGGAGGAACTCGTGCCGTGCGTCGCTGCAACCAAAGCTTGACTTGTACATTAGCGCAAATATTAATATGCAGCTACGCGCCGGAACTCTACCCAGGGCCTGCAGTCGCAGCAGCAGGGTTTCAGTGAGGAGGGCTGCCTGCGTTGCACCTCTCAGGGCGTCTAAGGCAGAACAGGCACAGACAAAGAAAACGCAGGATGATTTTTCTGACGGACCAGATGACGGAGCGACACCCAGCACTGCAGGTCAGTCACAGTAGCATGGTGATATAAGAGCTGTGTAGTACAGCATGCACTGCTAGTCACTGTTGCCTCGTGGTGTACCTTCATCGCCTCCGCGATCTGCTGTGTTGACTGCTCCAAGCTAGAGTACCGGCTGTTTTTCAGTGTACTAGCACACAGCCAGCTGTGACCGCCAGGCTGGCGGTACATTCTGCTCCCTTACTGGCCAGCCCATAACTGCTGCTGGCTGGTGGCCACTTTTGGGTTGTACATATCCTGCTCCATGTCATGTCCTGCTGCGTTCTGATGTCCTGCCCTACTTACTATGCAGTGCGGTGTGTAGCACTGGTTGGAGATCACTCAGGCACACTTCTGCCACACCCTGTCCAGGTTTGGCAAACCCTGATGAACCTGGACAGGGTTTGGCTGACACGCCACATAGAAACCTGAATATCTAGTTACAGAGGCTTGCTGTGCGCAACCCTGATGCAGGCACAGTGCATGGGGTGGCCTGTTGCACAGCCTTGCGCATGCATCAAGCAGCGTTTGCAGCACACCGGCCCCGCGCAGTTAATGGGGACCTGCATGCTGCCTGAACCCCACCCTCAACCCTTTCCACACATGAATGACCCCTACCCTGGCCACTACCTGGTGCAATCATGTGGATGCTGATGCTGCTGCTGGCTGCTGCTGCTGTGCTGCTGCTGCTGCTGGCTGCTGCTGCTGCTGCGCTGCTGCTGCTGCCTGCCTGGCTGCTGCTGCTGCTGCTGCTGCTGCTGTGTATCCAGACGTGAAGGCTCTGCTGGACACGCTGGTGAGCGACACCAACATCGCAGAGCTCAGACTCAAGGCCGGGTCTTTCCAGCTCAACGTACGCCGCCGCGTGGAAAGCGCAGACGCCCCAGCAGCCGCCGCAGCAGCGGCGGCGCTGGCTGCGCCTGCTGCTGCGCCAGCTGGCGTGGTCATGGCGCCCGTGCCCAGCCTGTCGCCCGCGCTGGCGCTGGCCCCCGTGCCGTACGCCAGCCTGGATGAGGGCGGCGGCGCGCTGGAGTCCATGGACGAGCGGCTGCTGTACTGCGTGGCCAGCAAGGTCGGCACGTTCAGGCGCGGACGCTACGCGGCCGGCAAGAAGGTCGGCAAGGGCAACGTGGCCAACGTGAGAGGGTGGCGCGTGTGGCCAGCTGTGCTGGGGGTGGGGAGGTGCGGCGCAGTGAGGCACCGCGCTGTGTTGCGCAGCGCCGGGGTGTGGGGGTGAGGCCGGCTGATCTGCACGCACAACCGCCTCGGAGAGGAATTAAGGTGTAAGGCTGGTTTGCGCACAGAGGGTGTTGGAGGGGGTTGAGGGCTTGGGATGTGCACACAGCAAAGCCTCGAGGCGGTGTCGGGGCTTGAGTTTTGGTCTGCACAGACAGGCCTTGGGGAGGGCTTGATATTTGGTCTGCACAGCACGCAGCCAACACCTCATTTGCTGCACACCTGGCTTGCTGGGAGGTGCCTTTGACTGCGGCTGTTGGCCGCGCATGATGCTGTGAAGAAGAAGAAGCACTTGAATCCAGCGGCAGAAGGCAAGCAAGCAAACAGTGTCACCCTGCCCCTGTGCTGTGTGCACCATGCATGGCTTGTGTCCGAGACTGCACCTCCCTTCTGTCTGCACACCGCTTCAGCTTGGATGCTACCTGCCAATGCGTGCTGCTGTTGCTGCTGTGTGTATGCGCTGCCCACAGGTTGGCGACAGGGTGAAGAAGGGCGCCACGCTGGGCTACGTCGAGCAGCTGGGCACATTCGTGGAGGTCAAGGTGGGCTGCTGCGCTGTGCCCGCAGCAGTTTCCACACCTGTCAACACGTTGCGGCGTTAGCAGCAGCAGCAGCAGCAGCAGCAGCAGCGAGTCAGCGCTGCCCCTCAGCTGCAATGAACTCAACACCCTCAAGGCGGCAGCCGCTGCTGCCGCTGTTGGTTTTCTGGCAGCTTCACCAGGCAACATTATGGGACTGCCGCTGGCTGTACTGCTGCTGCTGCGCTGCTGCTGCTGCTGCAGGCCCCCCAGGAGGGTGAGGTGGCGCAGTTCCGTGCCGAGGAGGGCGACCCCGTCGAGTACGGGCAGGCGGTGGTGGCCATTGCCCCCTTCTTTGCAGTGGCTGAAGCAGGAGTGACCGAGTACAGGTGAAGGCGCAGTGTGTTAAACAAAATAAACAGCCACAGCCGTGAGTGCTGACACTTGTGCAGCAACTGTGCAGTCACACGGGTCATGTGGGCGAGTTGCGCCAGGCGCTGGCAGGGAGGGTGGGTGGTCAGGCGGCATGCTGTGTGGCTGGTGTAGTCGGGTGGGGTGTAGAGGGGTATGTTGAGGTGCAGAGGCGCAGGACGAGCTGCACGCTGCGCACAGGGTGTTGGTGTGGCTGTGCCAACACCCAGCAGCTGCTGATGTCGGGCTTTGTGGATGCAGCCGCGTGCTTCACTAGCAGCAGGAGTCAGTTGCGGCATCAGTGTCATGGCAGCAGGTGGGTCATTGTGCCCAGAATGCACACTGGGGTTAGGGCTTGCCGTCAGCCGCATTGCCCAGGTCGCTGCACTTTCTGCAGCCAGGCCATTCTGTGGGCTGCTGGTGGTGGCCCACCAGGCAGAATTGCAGGACAGTTGATGTGGCATGCAACAGGAACGTACGCTTCATGGCTGATGGCGCCCATATGCAGGGACAGTACACTAGTGTAGCTTGTACAGAGACAGGTGTGGTTGTGGAACTACTCAGCACTGCATGTGGTGGTTGTCTGTCATCACACTATACATCGGCAGATGCATGCAATCTGTGGGGTTCCGAGTATTCAGCTTGAAGTAAAGGCCAGCTGCTCGTGGTGCAGCGGTGTTTCTCAAACACTCCACGCAACATCGGGCGCATTTAAGCCCACTGGCTGTTATATTTTTCTGGTCATGTCACGATACCTGAGACAGAGCGCTGCAGCTGTGTTCAGTACCTGCACTGCAAGTACGCTGGACAAGCAGCGGAAAGCTGATGAAATCAGGTCAGCGCACACTGTAGTCTTCTTTCACGCACGTCACTAACCTTGTTGGATGTATACAGTCCAGCTGTAACGGCCGACTGGATCCAAGGTTACTGGGTCTTTGGTGGCGACGCTCTACCTGCCCGTGATATGTCAGGCAATGCTCAAGCGCCTTCCTAGCTACGCGAGGTCACATTCTTGACACGCAGCGCGGTGCATGAAATAATTGTTCGATGAACGTCAGTTGCCCATCTACCGTCGGCATGTGTTACAAAAGCAGGACAGAACAACAAACTGCCACCGAGGACTTCAAAAAGAGCGTGACACGGTGCGTGCATAAAAGCGCGCGTTCACTCACACCGAATTCAAGCATAGAACAGTAGCTGCAAATGCAAATAAATGAGAACCACATAGCCCTTGAGTAATCCAGCAGGTTTTCCTAGCAACTCCATCGGTTCTCTCAGGCACCGGCCTTAGCGAGGGCCAGCCTGCTGCTGCTACTGCTGGCCTCAGCGCTGCTGGCCCTGCAGGCAACTGCAGCAACTCCAGCCGACCTTGCTGTGGAGGCTCTGGGCAAAGTCCAGGCACGGAGGCTCAACCCACCCGCCCCTGACGTGAGTGTGCTGCCTGCTCTGCGGTACCGCCCAGCTGGCAATGCCGGTACCAGCACTGTACCGGCAACACAGACTTATATGCTGTGCCGTGGCTGGTAATAAGTCCGCTTCACAGCATGCTTGATGCAGCTTGCTTCCACACAGCAGCAGCCAATTGAAAACTGGCAGCCACTTCTCTGTTCAACTGTCACAACTGCTGTGTGCTGCCGTTGGCGCTGCAGTGTGGTGTCGACAGCAACATGGGCGGCAACTACACCATGTACCCTGGACGCTCGCCGATTGCCCAGTTTGACGTCAGGTAAACACGGCTGCTGCCAGTACTGCTAATGAACCGCTCAGCGATGTTGCACTGGGCGTGACGCAGCACCCAGCCACCCAGTGCTAGTGCTGCCACACCCGCCCCGCTGCTGCATGCCTGTCAGACTCGTTCCCACCTATGGTACCGCGGGGTCATGTCCAATGACAGTCAGTTCAACCCAGCCTCAACTCGCTTCACACTGCAGCCAATAGCGTCAGCAAGACAACGAGTGCAATCACACACAAGTTTCCTCCGCAACTCCCTCTCCCCCCTCCCAAAACCAACCGCCATGCAGGGCCTGCCCCAGCTACTGGGACATCAGCTACGCCACAGGCAAGCGCTTCAGGGGCATGATCGGGGAGCGGCTGTACGGGCACATGCCGCGCCAGCTGCTGTGGTTCAACGCCTCCAAGTCGGGCCAGGACCTCATCCCGCGCCTGGCCGCACACAGCGCAAGGAGATGAGGCGACTCGGCGGGGCGGCAGTCATTGCTGCTGCTGCTGCTGCTGCTGCTGCGTCACCACACGCCACGCGGCGCATGCACCAGCACTGGTGCTGCAGGAACCAGCGGTTCTGTGCGCACACAGAGTGTCCCAGCTGTGTACGAGTGCTGGCAGTCTACTTCAGAGTCTGAAGCTCAGACAAGTGCTGAACCATGTCGGTGGTGGCCTGGGGAAGCACGGCTGCTCTCAGGCACCAGCCAGGCACAAAGCCGCCCTGCCCGGCACGCTCCCTGACTGCAGCCGGCCGCACAATCGACGTGATGTGCTGACGCTGCCATTGGGACTGGCTAGTTCATGACAAGCTGCTGCTGCTGCTGCTGCTGCTGCTGCTGCTGTTACTGTCTCTGCTGCTGCCGCTGGCTCTCTCCCCCTCAGGTACCCTGACTACTTTCAAGAGCTGTGTGGCCTGGCTGCAGGGACAGGCGTGCAGTACGGCGAGGTGGGCACCCTGCTGAGATCAAGTATAGTGAACAGAAATGGTTGCTCAGTGCCACACGTAAGGCCGCTACATATAGGAGCTGTTGCTGGGTGTCGTGCTCGAGTCAACTTATGCTACCTTTCAAAGGCTGGCAGGGCAGACGCAGCGTGCTGTGTGTAGACCCAGACCTGCACTCAGGGCTGGGTCCAACCATCATGCACACGCAAACACCTTCATGCAGCAGATCCCAAGCGCTTCCCAAACTTGAAGCTGCTCTATGCCTGCCTGCCTGCCTGCCTGTCAGATTGCTTGCTTGCTTAGCTGCTCCCGAGAAATGGTGGTTATTACTGCATACATGATCTGTCCCTGATGCTGCCTGCTTATATGCACCCTGATTGCTGCTGCTGCTGCTGCTGCTGCCTCCTGCAGATGGTGCTGAACAACTACAGCGACGAGCTGTCGCTCATGCTGGCCACCAAGGAGGCCTGGTGGCTGGACCCATCAGAGGAGACGCGCCTCAACACCAGCGGCCTCTTCACACCAGCACAGAACGACGAGGAAGTGATGGAAGCCGAGCCAACGCCGCTGCTGCTGCTACCCCAGCTACCCCAGCTGCTGCAACTGCGCCTGCTGCTGCTGCTTGGCCAATGCGCAGCAGCTGGGGCGTCGTTTGAAGATGGAGTACCGCCGCTGCTGCTGAGGCGGCTCCTGGGACGCTGCGTCGGCAGCTGAAGATGGTCACTGGCGGCAGGGCCAAGGCGCTCGGCGGGGACTTCATCTCCAAGCCACACGCCAGGGCCTGGGCTGCAGGTGCGGCCCCGTGCCTTCACTTCCAGCGGTTGTTTTGCTGCTGTTTGAAGCTACACATGGCTGTGCATGTGTGATGTGCACCTCCAGAGGATTCCCGCAGGATGCACCTGCCAAACCTGAGCATGAGCTGATGCTGCCAGCAACCATGAAACATGGCAACACACCGACTCCTGGCCTGCTGGCTGGGTTAGTCAGCACAGCTGGCTGGTTCTTGTCACATCTTCACAGCCCTACTGCTGCCGCTGCTGCTGGCTGCTGCTGCTGCTGGCTGCTGCTGCTGCTGCTGGCTGCTGCTGCTGCTGCTGCCCCTACCCTGCAGTGATGTGCTGATGCAGGGCCACGTGAAGGCAACGTCAGCGACCCTGGTCGCACCAGGGTGCCCCTGCTGGCGCACAACGAGGAGGAGTCCGCGACGCGGGAGGGGGCGCTGTACCTGCTCATCGGCACCTCGGTGCGTGTGGCTGCTGCTGGTGTTGTGATTATGGAGCCGTGCTTGACGTGCTGCAGTGTGTGGTTGTGTGTGCCGTTGTCTCCCTTGGTGTGCCGATGGAGCCAGCCTTGTTGTACAAGTGTGCATTTCATGTGTGGTGCAATGTTGCTCCCTGGTGGTGTGTGTGGGATGGACCCTCGACTAGCCACTGTTCGTAACGCAAAATGCACGGCTGCAGGGCTCCTCAGCAGCCATGAATATTTTGGCAACCCAGCTGCTGCGGTACCTGCGGCTCAACTCAACATGCTGCTGCTGCTGCTGCTGCTGCTGCTGCTGCTGCTGCTGCTGCTGCTGCTGCTGCTGCTGGCTGCTGCTGCTGCTGCTGCTGCTGCTGCTGCAGGGAGGTGCCACCTGGGTGGGGTACTGCTATGCTGGCGAGCTCTGCTCCATTGGCAACGGCTGGAACTCGTACGGCCTGGCCTTTACTGAGGTGCGCCACACGCCGCCTGCTGCAGGGACCTGCGATTCTTGATAGCTGAGCCTGCTGCTGCGGCATGTGCGTCGGTCAGTGCTGGCATGACAGCGTCATCATTGTCAGCCTTGCATGACTTGCCGGCTTCCGCAGCAAGGCTGCACCATGATCCCCTAGTGCCGTGCCACGCTTGGCCAGCAGTGGCGTGCACGCCCTGCGATGCATTCGCCCACAGGCTGGCAGCAAGCGGCGTGCGCCCCCTGAGGGTGGTGCTTGTCAGACTCTGCCGCGCCCAGGCTGCATGAAGGCGCATGCGCCGTTGTGCGGCCTGTTTACTGCGCAGGCTGATGACTTTGTTGCTGGTGCTGCTGCCGCCATCTGCTGCCGCTGTTGTCCAAATGCAGAACTATGTTGAGCCTGCGTACCGGCCGTTTGTGGGCACCGGGATCGTGTTCCTGGGCCGCTCCCTGCTGGAGGCGCGCGACATCCCCGACGCCCTGCAGCGCCTGGCGCAGCCGGATGTGATGATGGTGCGTGGCGGCGCCGCTCTGCAGCGGCAGCAGCAGCAGCAGCAGCAGCAGCAGCAGCAGGACTAGCACAGTCTGCAAGCACAGGATGAACGGCATGTCGGCTGCAGCGCAGCAGGCACTGCCTGCTGTGGCTGCTGCCCTGAGGGCAACAACGGCGCTGCGTGCAGTGTGCAGACATGCAGAATAATTCATGCCGTCCACTGCAGGCCTAAGCCGGAAGGTTATGACTGGATGAACTGCTGAGCCAAGCACCACCCTGTGTTCACAACAGAGCCGGTACTAGCATGAATGAGCCTGGATCATGCATGATAGGCATCCGCATTGGTGTGCATGCTCAGATGCTGCTGCTGCTGCGTGTGTCCCTGCAGGGCTTGAACTTCAACCTGATTGACAGGCTTGGCGAGGGAGGCGGCAACGTGGGCAGTGCAGAGGTGAGCCAAAGCAGGCGGGGTGCTGCCAGCGTGCCACAACAGCGCCGCAGTGTTGGCGAGCTAGGCAAGAAACACGCGGGTGGTAGTAATTTGTGTTTGTTCAGCAGCTTGCTGCATGATCTGGGTTCCATAGTTCTTGTGATGTTTGCCGTGGGCCAACATTGCAGCCAGCTCAGCTGCATCACTCAGCCATATAATATGATATGGTGACTGGATCCACATGTGACTGATCTCTCTCAGTACATGTGGCATGCCGTGTGCGCTGATGTCACACCTTCTGCATGTCGACAAGATGTTTTAAATACTGAAAACTACCTGCAGCTGGCATGAGCAGGTGCAGGAATAGAGTTTACAAGCCGCTGCCGCTGCTGCTGCTGCTGCTGCTGCTGCTGCTGCTGCAGGTGGGGCCGTTTGGCGCTTTTGCGTACCACCAGGTTGCCGCTGGCGAGTGGCAGTTCCATGCCAACCAGGTGAGCCAGCCTGCGCTGCAGCCTGCGCCGCCTCTAGACATGGCTGCCCTGCAGGCGCTTGCGTGGCTGCCGCTGGCTAGCCTTGCCGGTGCTGGTGCAGCTGCTGTGCCTGGGAGGTCGCTGAGCTGGCTGGGTCACGGCACAAGTGGCGAGGCAGGCACACAACGCAGCATCTGACATTGTGATGCAGCTCCTACATGTAGCGCAATTGTAGCACTGCTGCTGTGGCACACCACAAGTTGCGCTCACCCTGCCTATGCCATCGACGACATGAGTCGGCACGCCACCTGGATCACTGGTGGCATCTTGATGGTACGGCATGCACCACACGCGTTGGCACATTCATGTTAAATTGTCCAATCAAATGTGTAATCCGCTTGCTCGCTCCCTGTCGGCTGCCTGCTCCCGGCTCCCCGCAGTACACCTTCATGCACATCGTGCAGTACCCCAGCAAGATCAGCTTGGCGCGTGAGGAGGCAGCGCTGGCCTTCCCCAACGTGAGCGCGCAGCAGCTCAGCTGCGACGTCATTTGCCATTCCTGCTGTGTGTCGCACATATAGGACTTCTCGTGTGATGCGGTATGGCACCGGCAGATGTGCGGATGGTTGCTAGTGGGGTGGCAGCACAGGAGGCCTTTGCTGGGGTGCCCTGCACCCAGTATTCTGTCCTGAACTGGTTAAGTGAAATACAGTGAATCTTCTGTTATGTTTGTAGAGGCCTCTGCAGTCTAGTGTGTGACAATCACTGCTGCTGCTGCTGGCTGCTGCTGCTGCAGATGCCCATGAATGCGAGTGATGCGCTGAGCATCCTGGGCGACACCACCACCAACCCAGCCCTGCCAATCTTTTTTGAGCCGACCTACAACGGGAAAGACATCACCACAGGCACTGTGCTGTTCAACCCTGCGGTGAGGCCCCGGGCAGAAACACAACCTGCTGGTGGCCAGGGTGAACATCCTGTACATGATAGTTGTCAGCAGCAGCTTGCAAGTGCCGCATGAGCACAGCTATCGCAGCTTTTATAACACCCAACCCGCAGCTGGAATTGGTCTGATGAGACTCTGCTGCTGCTGCTGTTGCTGTCGTTGTTATTGCTGTCAGAACCGCACGGCGACTATCTACACGGGCAATCCCCGCAAGGGTCACGTCAGCTTCATCTTCCACATGCACTCCCTGAACGCCAGCGTGCCGCTGGAGCCCTACACCAGCATCGGCGGCAACTCACGCACGCCCTCAATGACCCCATGATGTGGCAGCTTGTCACATTGTCAGCAGCATCTCGTGCAACACATCGTTGGAAGTTTATGATCAGCCTGAGGTTGTACAAGGTCAAATCACTGCTGAATAAGACACAACGTCTCATGGCACCGCCGGCGGTCAGCTGGTTTGGCGCCCATGCTGGCACCTTCTGCAGTGGTGCTGGTGCTGCAGCAGCAGCTTACTTTGCTAGTAACACATCTTACTGACATGTTGTAGACTTGCAGTTGGCCTTCAAGGGCCCCATCTTGCCTCGGCTTGCTGGGTTGTTCCAAGACTGGAAGGTGTGTGCAGCATCAGAGTGCATGCCTTGGGTGTGTTGTGCGGCTCGACACTCGCGTGTGATAGTTTGCTACTGGCATGCCTCTAGGAGGCAGATTGTCCTCAAACGGTGTGCAGCTCACACCAGGACTCTTGCTTGGAGCAGTGTGGTGTGTTCCAGTTACATGTGCCTTACCAGTGATACTGTGCCCAGGTTGCAGTGGCTGGTGTCGGAACTTTGTGCCGCAGGCAACACGCGGCTTCCGTAGCGATGTCGACTCCCGACAGGGAAACTATTATTATGCAGCGACAGCTTGCTGCAGTGCAGGCAAACCAATCCATTAGATTTGTTGTGTGAGGAGCCAGTTGTGCACAAGTTGTGTGTTGTTGTTTGAACCACGAATTGTGCACAATTTCGCAGCGTGGTGCCGGCACATGTTGCAAGAAGCACGTTGGCATGTGCGTACACCAGGCATGCACACTAAAACAGCAGAGTGAGAACCTGAGCAGTGTATCAGCAACAAGTCATTGCTGGGTCTGGACTATGCTTGGTCCGTCTGCCAACACAGGAACCAGCGGCAGCCTGTCATTGGCCACCACTAGTACTAGCAGTTGGGCTGCATTCTTGTTCTGAACCCAACACGGCACCAGCAGCTTCAAGCCAAGTTGGCAATAGGAAAGGTCATCATGCAAGATCATCCTGCCGATTGGCGACTCAGCACCTGCATTTTGGCCATGGCAAGGCCGGGTGTGGGCCGCACAAACCCAACAATGCCATTGAAATGTGTGCGGCATGGATTGCGGCTTACGCAGCTTAGGGCCTGATGTTTTTGTCAGGGGCAATGTGCGTCAACCACTACCGTGTTGCACAGCATAAGTAGAGTGGTTGCATGGTTGCATGGCAATGTCAGGTTGCCCCATCTGACGTTGATGTTCGATGCTATTAGGGCACACCATTACTTGAGCACTTTCAGTCAGGAAACCATCACCATGCGCTGCGGGTGTGCAGCATGCTGCGCGACCGCTGTGCCTGTACATTTTTGGGAGGTGTGCTCATCAGCCACCAATGCTTCACCCAAGTTTGCCGCACAGTACAACGGCAGGCATTGTTGGCAGGCATTACCACATACTTTGCGTCAAACATGTAGCCCTGGTCTTTCTTGCACGCTCCCTGCACAGCTGCCTGCCTGTCCCATGAGGACTGCAGGACAGTGTGTGGGTGCACGTGTGCGGCTGCCACACTGGCCGCAACACCCAGCAGAGTCTTCAGCCTGGGCTGCCACCAGCTGCAGGAAGCTGCAGGGAACTAATGGGCACTGCAATGCTGCCTGCATGCGCACAGTGTGCACTACTGTGCTTTCCAAGCTGGGTGCTCAAAAGGTAGCCGTGTTGCAGTCGCCAGCGCGTGCTGGGTGCGATCGTGGCATGGTGTGTACTCCCCATTCACTGTACCTACAGCGCATGCTGATGTTTGGGGTAGTTCTGCAGAATCTGCATGCTAGTGCCGTTTCCTTTTACGGCACTGATTCTGGAGCATGTCAGTTGGTTTCAAGGCATATTGCTGGCGTTCTTGTGCAGGCTTGGGTTTGCGTAACATGTGCAAACACATGTGAGCTGTGTGCCCTCTTTCTACTGCTCCTGTGAGGCGCGGGGCCGATGGCGTTGATGCTCTCGCTTGAATAGGTAACACATGATGATGATGATGATGATGAGGTATACCTAGGTAGGGGACTTGGGCCTGGTGGCCGCATGCAGTGACTCAGCAGAGGTACCGAGTTCAGCCCACCCCGGACCCCGTCTCGAGGGCGACCAGCAGCGTGGCGGTGCTGCACCACGTGGTGCACCATTCCTGCTGACACTAAGTGTGCCAAGGCCACAAGTGCGCAAGGCTTGGGGTGCTCACGAGCTCACGTGCTCACAAGCTTAGAAGCTCACAAGTTTCCTGACCTTACATGTGGCGGGCAACACCCTGTGAGCAAGCAGTGCACCACTTGGTGTCCGCTTAACTACTGCAAGGTGGCAGCTGTGATGCAGATGCAATGCTGGCAGCACAGTAGCGCACATAATTAATGGTAGCATCATCACCACTGGCAACACCAATGCTCTGCTGCTGGAGAAAATGGGGTGGCAGGCAGACTGCTCTGTAGCCTGTTGCTGTGCTGTCCAATGCCTGCATGTGTGCGGGCATTGCGTGTTGCTCTCTTCTGCTGGCGTGCTTGTTTGTCTCCTGTCTTCTGTTTGTATTGTATGCCTGCTACGGTTGTCACTTGGAGGTTTTGCTACTGGCAACGCCAGCTGGACTACAAGAAGAGCGGCAAGCGTGGGGTGTGGCCGGCACCAGCCCACCTCACACTGTGCCTGTCCGCTGAACTTCTGCTTGATTTCAAGTAACACTGGGGAGGTCGAGTGCCTGCGTGAGCAGCCATCAACCTTAACAAGGTAAATGTGCTTCCCTGGACGTGAAAGGGCTGGTGCCCTTGAAGCTCCTTGCTTGAATCTGGTGCTTACTGCGTGTCTACTGTGCGTCTCAGCATCATGCATTATTATTCAAATACAGAGCTGTCAGCAAATAATGTTACGTGATCCCACCAATGCATGTTCAGCCAACAAACAGGTACTGACCTAGTACTGGGCGGGTGCACGCAGCAGAGCTTGCATGCTTGCAGTGCTGTTTCCTTGTACAAGTCACCAGCTGGGAAGTTCGCTGTGCAGCGTGTTTAAGTCATAGGCGCCGTGCAAAATATACAGCCATGCTGATGTTCTTCATTTTTAAAACGACACTGTAGTTCGGTTCGGCCTGAGCTACCCGCCTTGGTACACCATTGGCAATCACTCAGTGACTGGTTACCATTTTGTGTTGCAGCACAGCTGTGGCTGCAGCCAGCTGGCTTGCTTCCCTTGCACTACAATATGGAAATTGATTTCATGAATGTCTGAACAGGGCTCGCAACCACCAATGGGCAATGTCAACCGTTCAATCGAAAGGCCTTGGCCAATGTCGACCAGGTGGCCCTCAGTGGGTCTGTTATGGCGCGGCGGGTACATTCTGGCAAGAGGTCTGGTCGAAACACCCCGGGTGTAACCGGCCGATAAGTCGACCAACCGATCGAAGCCCATTCCCGCACTTTGTGAAGCCTGAGCCTCCGGAGGCTGGATCCAGCTGGAGCTGGATCCAGCTCCTGGATTATGACCCGTCGATGTGGTTGCGAGCACTGCTTCTGAACACAGGTGCTTCACACCAATACCGTAGTACGGGTATCCTCCACATCCTGCTGTGTCCTTTCTCACACCACTGCTGCTAATGTGCCTCCAGATACAGGGTGAAGATCTGGCAACAGGTGACCAGTTACAAACTGGTGAAGCTCTCTGACATCACCCTGTTGCCGTAACGTTTTTTAATGTCAACATCTCCATCGACCATCTGCTACCACTAATTGAAATGTTGCTAAAAATCAACGCTATATAAAACTATAATAAGCAACAGCACCCATCCGGGAATTTCTTTGCTTTCTTTAGCAGCTTAAAGCTAAGCAGAGTCACCCGGCCTCCCTCATGCAAAGCTAGCAGCGCTGCACTGGCATCTGTAAGCAATGCAATGCTGGCTCTACCACATTGTCTACTTTTGCATGCATGCAGTGCTGTGTCTTCATACATTGTGGTGATAATGCGTTTAAGGCTATGCACCATATGCATGCATGCAGTTGCAGCGAATGACCCCCTGGTGACCCTTGATGTATATGCAATATACCGTAATCGCACTAACTGTAATCACGCTAATTTAAATATCCCCACCAAGTAGCGTTGCACACAGCGCTAATTAAAAGAATATTTCCGGCCTGAACTGGTCGCACCGCAAAATTTTAACTATGACACAGCCCTTCGCAGGCCGATGTTCTCTGTTTTTCAGGCCTGTGCGTGCGATTTCCAAGCGTATGCCAGCTAGCTTTTGAGGCTTCGTTGCTTGCAGGGCAACTGACCCAGGCACATCTTCTGCCTCAGTTGTGACCCGCAAGCTGTACCCCACACGGTAAGTATAAGTATACGCCGCGGTCGAACCTGTGCAACCGCACTACTATAAGTATACAAAACTTGGTATAAGACATTAGCGTGAGTTACAATAAGTGCGATTGCGGTACCGTACTGCAGTCAGCTGACTCACATAGTAAGGCACCGGTACCCCTGTTGCCTAATGATCACAGTTTATGCCTTATGACCGGAGTTTAAATAAATTCGAAGTTTTTAATGAATGGCGGCCTATGCCTTACAAATAGGTACAAGAAAATGGATTTCAAACTCGCGGTAGCGGCGCCAAAGCGGCTTGCCCTGCTTGCGGAGGCCGTACATAGTGCAAGCAAACGGTATACTGCAACTTCTAGCGCGATCAGTAGCAAATAATCAAACAGCGTTAGAAGTGTATTGCAATTTCCAGCGCGATCAGCAGCAAATATAGCCTGTTCTGGCTAAAATAACGCCTTGTAACATGAGCGCGTGCCTTATGATTACGGAAGCCCGGCAGAGCGAAACGGCAAAAGTGCCTTATCATTAAATACGTTTCAATCTCGTGCCACAACATGCCTTATCGATAGAGTCGCCTTACTATATGAGTCAGTACGTTATTGTAACAAGCAGCAGCACAATAAGTCTGCTGGCAGGGAAGCAAAGCAAGGACAAGCAGACACTAGTGAGATCTCAGTGACTGGTAGCAGTATGATGAGTGATAGTAGTGGCAGAACTGATGATCTCACTAAAGTCACTTGACCCCCTTGTGCAACGCTGCACATGCAAGCAAGCTGACACCATTCACGTCCACACTGCCTTTCCAAACACTGCCTTTCCAAGTCTGGCAAGCACATCAAACGCCCCTGACCAACTATCCGCATCCAAGCACTGTATGCTGCGCACTTGTTGCCATTGTACTGCATGCTAGTGCCGTGTCCTCTCCACAACGTTATGTTAACATAACAAGTTTATAAGCCTAAAGGCTATCAACCGTCCAGCTGCAGGTAGTGAACCCTGAAGCATTGTGCGCATCTTAATAAAGCTTTATCCCAACAAGGTTACTCCAGCTTGAGTGCAAGGCTGGCACTGCCAGCTCGACAAAGCACAGCAATATCACGTGCCAGCTGTACATGTACATCTGCAGGAACAAGCTAAACACAAGCTAAAAGCTTGCTTTTTGCAACACTCTAACTGAACGCCTCATCCACCCGCTGATGCGCACACCGCGGGAGCTTGGTCATGGACCATCATGATAATCATGATATCCTCATGATGGTGCCGATGTATGCTTTCACCGACAGGTTGCTACGCTATGTCCACAATCATGCGTGTTCTCGGCAACAAAGCATGTACAATATTTGACCGGCGTGTTCAATCGCCTCTTGTGCACCCGCTGACATTGTGATGACGTCGTTGTCAATTGACATACCGCGATGACAAACCAGCACTTTACGACCAGGCATGCACTACACAGAGCTCGCGTACATGTTGTATTGTGCATCCATAAAAACTCCAGCCAGTAGTGTTCAACTAATGTTCAAGTCTTGTCCGCTACGGAACCCGTCAATAAGTCGTATCGGCGTCGATCTTAATACGGTGGGTGCTTGTTTTTTTACTGTCGCCGACGTGCATGCCTCCTGCGCAATCAGCGGACCCGTGCCAGCGTATCTGCTGCTCAGGAACGTGCCTTGTGTCGGGTTGACTGCTTGAAGCTTCAAATGCATGCTTAAGGAACCTTTCGACGAAGGCGGCTTGCCAATCGAGGCAGTAGCAGCAGTTCTTCGCATCCCATATCCGACCTGTCCGAGCTCTGGTCAGGCTCAGCAGCATGGCAGGCCCGACAGGGGGTGTTGGCTGCTCGTTGACGCGATGTTCTTCACAAAATGCTGGGCGAAATGTTTCACAGACCCTACCATCGGGTGACTCATACCAGGCCATGGCCACCCCACCTGCGCGCTCTGTCTCTGACCTGACCTGACATGCCTGTGACTCACGCACATGCAGGTGTTGTGTGTTACGTAAGACCGCCACTACAAAAGCACATCGAGAGGACCGGTCAGCTCAACCTGCTGCTGTGCACGCATCAGCTTATCATTGGGACGTGCTGCTGCCTGATCAACAGCACTGGATTAGGTGGCAGTGCCAGCTGCAGTGGCTGGCCGCCCACACGGCCATGCTCAACAACAGCACAAGCTATGTCCAGGAACCACACACACGGCATCCTACCGGCTGGCAGCAGGGACACAATGTGCGAGCGCACGCATATGGCTCTGGCACTCTGCTCAGCAGCACCACCAACAGCACCGCTGCCAGCATGGCTAGCACCAGCAATGCTGTGGCTGGCAGGCTTCCAGTTTTGCTGATGGGGTCAATTGAGCAGCAGGGACCTTGCTACCTGGCTGCGGGCCCTAGCAGCTGTGCTGGTGTTTGCTTGGGCAGCCCCTTTGGTCCTGGAGCAGCAGCAGCAGCAGCAGCAGGTGTTGAGGGTTGCATACCCATGGCTCATTTTCTGGGTGCTGCTGCTGCTGTCAGTGCAGCAACACTTCCCTTGCCTGTCATCCAGGACAGTTTGGGGACAGCTGCCGCAGCAGCCGCGTCAGCAACAACAGCAGTGAACACAGCTGCGATGGCAGCAGCAGCAGCGCGGGCCATACAGGCAGCGGCAGCAGCGGTGGCGACTGCCGTGGCTGCAGCAGCAGCTGTGGCCCTGCAGGATCTGCCACGCCTCTCACTTCCTTGCCGTTTGAGGCACTGGCGATCATCGCTTCGCTGCTGGAGCGGCCTGAGCGTCAGGCCCTGGCGCTGAGCGGTAGCGCTGGCCGCAGGGCTGTAGCAGCCACTGCAACAGGGCTTGTACTGCCTGGAGGCCTAGTGGCAACAGCAGCAGCAGATGTGCAGCTGGCAGCAGCAAAGCAGCAGCCGCAGCCGGGTGAGGTGCTGCATAGGTTTTTGGGGGTCAGGCACCTGCGCCTCACCGGCTGTCGGCAGTGCACTGGCGGGCCCAGGGGGGTGCAGCAGCTGCAACTGCAGCAGCAGCAACAGCAGTTGATGCTGGCAGCACAGCAGCAGGCTGCAGCAGGCCTTGCCAGCTACCCTGCTGGCAGCGCTCAGCAGCAGCAGTCTTCTGCACTGCCGGCTGCCGCCGTACACGCCCAGCTTCAGCTGCAGCAGCAGCAGCAGCCAGCTGTCAGCCGTATGCCGCCTTTCACAGCTGCAGCTGCTGCTTCTGCTGCTGCTGCTGCTGCTGCTGCTGCTGCTGCTGCTCGCTCTGCGCCCTGGTCTCCTGCCAGAGGGTCTCCAGCCAGGGATGGGCTGGCGAACTTGCTGAGCCCGACGCCAGCAGCAGCAGCAGCAGCAGCAGCCGCTCCTGCAAGCACGGTTGTTGGACAAGCTGCGGCAGCTGCAGCAGCAGGTCACACCACACAGCAGCAGCAGCAGTGTCTTTTGAACCTCAAAGGCACTCGTCAGGTGCAAGCAGGAGCTTGTGCGGCCAGCTGCAGCAGCAGCAGCAACAGCAGCAGCAGCGCTGGGCTTGTCGAGTTTGTTGCTGCTGCCGGCCGCTGCTTGCCGTACCTCACGCAGCTGGACCTCTCGGGCATGTGCGTGCACAGCCTGGCGGGCAGCAGCAGCGGCTGCGACAGTGCAAGCAGCGGCAGCAGCCTGCTGGCTGCCATTGGCGGCGGCTGCCCGCGGCTCGCCGCGCTTCACCTGCCCGGCTGGCTCTGGCAGGGGCTGGGGGAAACCCTGGCCGCCAGCCCTGACCTGGCTTGGGGTTCAAGTCCAGGTTTGAACCCAGCATCAGGCAGCCCAGATGTCCGACCAGCAGCCACCCTGCAGCAGCAGCAGCAGCAGCAGCCACGCCCTCAGCGGCAGCAGCGGCAGCAGCAGATGCTTGGGCTGTGCCGCTGCTGCTGCAGCCTCACGAGCTGCGCCGTGCCGCGGGGCTGCAGCACGCACTCGGCTGTGAGCGGCTGGGCAGCCTGGCTGGCCTTGCGCAGCTGAGGGTGCTGCGGCTGGTTGGCCCGCCCGCGCCGCTGGATGTGCTGCGGCAGCTCAGCCAGCTGACACAGCTGCAGGTGCTGGCACTGAACGCAGCCTGCGACATGCCTTGCACAGCCGCCAACCAGCAGCAGCTCCAGCAGACACAAGGTGCTGCTGCTGCTGCTGCTGCTGCAGATTCAGATGCAGGGGCGGCGGCAGCAGCAGCAGGACGGGGACTGTGCTGGGCAGCGCCCTGGCGCATCTGCGGCGGCTGTCCCAGCTGACGCTGTCGGGCATCAGCCACGCAGCGTCAGCGAGCCTGGGCCAGCTGTCAGGCCTCGACAGCCTGACGCAGCTCGACATCAAGGACTGTGCGGAGCTGCGGGTCCAGGGCCTGGCGCAGCTCTCGGGGCTGAGTGGGCTGCGGGTGCTCAAGGTGCGCCGCGTGCCGCAGCTGCGTGCCAAGGCGCGCGCGGCGCTGCCGCTGGAGCTGCAGCAGCTGCGGCAGCTGATGGCGCTGGCGCTCGACTGCGACCTGCACCTGAGGGACATACAGGTGCGGCAGCGCGGCTGGGGGGTGGCTGGGCGGGTGCTGCGGCCAGGTGCTGCGGCTGGCTGGGATGGGGGGGGGGTTCGAGGAGGGACAGCTGTTGTGCCTCTGCGTGCGTTGGTGGCCGGGCATGTGGGCACCGCTGCCTGCTGAGTGACACTGGCTCTGGCGCTGGGCTGTTGGGAACCGCCAAAGGACAGTTGGGTGTGTGTTGCGGCGTGCTTGCGCTTGCGTTGCGCATGTGTTTTGGTTGCTTGTGCATGTGTGCGTGGACCTGGCACTGTGTTACATGCGTCTTGTCTGTCGGCGCTGCTGTGTGTTGTGCTGGATTGGTGGCTGTGCTGGACCCGGCCTGGCTCTGCCCAGGGTCGGCTGCTGATGGGTGCGCCTGCAACTGCGCCCCACGCCTGCGAGGGTGTGGAGCTGCATGCTGCTGTGTCGATCGCGGTTGCGTGGTGTGCCAGTCTCCGGCTTCGGGTGGTTCCGTCGCCTGTGTCAGCTGTGCTGGTGGTGGCAGTTCCGCGCCTGACGGCTGCTTGCTGCAGCAAGGTCCTGCCTGCTCTGCCGCTCTGCACACGCAGACACCTCGCTGCGCTGCCACGCTGCACTCTGCATGTCCAAGCACTGACAACCCGCTCGCTGCCTGCACTGCACTGCACCCCACCCCACACACCCCCGCAGGTGCTGTCCGGCATGCCCCACCTGACCCTGCTCGGCGCCGCCAGCCTGCATTGCTGCGTCAACCCAGGCTACGGCATCTGCCTGCCAAACATACGCCACCTGGCCCTGCACACAGTCCCTCCGCTGCCAGCTGTCACGGTGCCCCCGGCAGTCCCTGTGCAGCAGCAGGCTGTGCCAGGTGCCGCACCGCAGCAGCACAACGCTGCTGCTGCTGCTGCTGCTGCTGTGCATGCAGCTGCCCAACAACAGCAGCTGCAGCAGCCCGCTCTGGTGCCTGTGCTGCAAGTCGTGCAGCAGCAGCAGCAGCAGCAGCAGCAGCAGTTGGTGCCGCAGCAGCTCGTCATGATCCCTCAGGCGCAGCTCATGCAGCAGCAGCAGCAGCAGCAGCAGGTGGTGCTGGCCCTGCAGAGGTTTGGCGCTGCGATCCCTGCTGCTGCTGCACCACCACAGGCTGTGCTGGTGAACCAGGCTGTTGTGCTGCACCAGCAGCCAACCCCACTGGCTGCGCCCGCAGCTGCTGCTGCTGCTGGAGCTGGAGTTGCAGGGCCCTACCAGGTGGTCAGATTTGGCCCAGGGCTGGGACTGCTGCAGCTGCATCAGCACCCCCAGCAGCAGCAGCAGTTGCTGTTGCAGCTTCAGCAACAGCAGCAGCTGGCTGCAGTGGCAGGAGCAGCTGCAGCAGGCGGTGCAGCACCCCGGGTGTTGGTGCCTCAACAGTACCAGTACCAGCAGCAGCAGCAGCAGGCGGCACCGGCATGGCAGGCAGGTATTCCAAGCAACTTGCAGGCAGCGCTAAATCAAGTGCAACTCCTGCAGCAGCAGCACCAGCAGCAGCAGCAACCTGGCTATGCAGTGCTATTGCAGCAGGCTGCTTCAGCACCGCAGCCTGCAGCTGCGCCAGTTGCACCAGCGGCGGCTGCTGCTGCTGCCGGCTGCTCGCGTGGCTGGCTGTCGGCGCTGTGCCCCTTCCTGACAGACCTGCTGGTCGGCTCCGTGGACTGCAACGTGTTTGCAGCGGTGCGGGGCCACCCCACGCTGAGGAGGCTGGTGCTGGGGCCCGGCTCCCAAGCAGCGGCGCAGATGGGGCCGGGCGTTGCGGCCTGGAGCACGCTGGGCTCGGTGCAGCAGCTGCAGAGCGTCAAGCTCAGCAATGCGGGTGAGTGGGCGGCAGCTCGCCTGGTGCGCATTGCATCGGACAGCTGTACGTGTCGACAGCTGTTGCGATTGCATACAAACGCGCGATTGCCAGCGACCCAGGCAGGAGAAAAGAGAGTAGCTCAATGGAGGCTGAAAGAGAGTTTGTACCGGTCAAAAGAAGGAGGCACGGGCATGCGGGGTCCAGGCAGCTTCAGAAGTCGCTGTTGCTGACTAGACTGCATGGCAGGCATGGCTTGCTTGCGTCGCGTCCATGCTCAAGTAGTGGGAGGCTGCGTGTGCGCTGCCTGTTCCTGTTGGTGGCCTCGCCCCTGTCCCCGGATGCGGCCGTCCCCACTCGGCGTGCATGCACGTGCCGCCTGCAACCTGACGTGCTGCTGCCGCCCCTGCTGCCGTGCTGCTGCCGTCCATTGCGTCGCTATCCGCCCCGCTGCATCCGCCGCGCAGCCGGCCTCATGCCCGGCCAGGGCTGCGGCGTGGCGCTGCTGGGCCTGGCGCGCACGGTGCAGCTCAGCCTGCACCAGGCGGCGCCGTTTGGTGACGAGCACGCGTGGCTGCTGGGCTGCCTGTTCAAGCGGCTGCAGCAGCTGCACCTGGAGGGCGCGCACGTGAGTGGCGACCCGCAGCTGCAGCTGGGAACAGCCTCATTCGCGGCGCTGGCATGCAGAGCCAGGCAGTGCAGAGCCAGGCAGCGCCACATGCATTGTTTGTGCCGTCAGCACATGGATGAGAGAGCTGCGTGGGGTGCCTGCAGCAGCAGCGTCTTGTGCAGGGATGCTGTGTGTTGCACGCTGGGGCGCTGGCCACGCCGCGCGCCTGTGCTGCTATGTGCGATCAGAGGGGGGGCGTGCGTCCGGTGCTGCTGCCTGCCTGCGGCCCTGCCCACCGCCTCAACTGAAGCTCGTCCACACCAACACCTCTCGCTGCTGTGCTGCCTGCTGCGCTGTTGTGGGTGCGCGCAGTCGCTGAGCGATGCTGGGCTGGTGCACCTGTCACTGGCGCCGCTGGTGCAGCTGTCGCTGGCTGGCTGCCCGGCCGTGACGGCTGAGGGCCTGCGGCGGCTGCTGCTGACGTGCCAGTCCCTGCAGGCGGTACAGCTGGTGGGCTGCAGCGGTGTACTGCCTGATGAGGCGGAGCAGCTGCAGCAGGCGGTGCAGGCGCTGACTGGGCGGCGCGTGGAGCTGAGCTGGAGGTCCAGCAAGAGGGGCCCGGCAAAGCAGCACGGCTGAGGCCGGGGCGGGCGGAGCAGCGTCGCACGCAGCGTGCCGCTGTCCGCTGTTGGCTGGGGTGCCTCGGGGTGTTTTGTGGGAGACGACGGATGGGCGGCACCAGCTTGGGGAGGCGGGTCGTGGGTGGTGGGCCTGTCTGCGTAGCTGATTGGCAGCAACGGGGTGTGTGAGGAGAGGCCCGCTGTTGAGAGAGGGGGGCGGTGCTGGGCCGAGCCCATCTGCTGGCGTGCGCGGGGGGGGGGGGGGGTGGCTGTACATGCAGCACAGTGCCAGGTTCAGGGGCAGCCAGGCAGGCACTGGAATAACCAAGGTCACAGGTGCAGCGTTGTGGCATGGTCTGGGCGGTGCTGCTATGCGTGCACGTGCACTTTTCGCAGGGTGCTTGCATCATCCTTGCTGCTTGTGGCCGCACCTGCTGCGGGCAGCCACCCGTGCGGGCTTCAGAACCCACAAGGGTGCCGTGTTGTGGCTCGCCACATCATCGTGCGGGGTGGCGTGTGTGCGGTGCGTTGTGGCTGCCAGCCAGGAGCAACATACGTCTGCTGACAGAGGAGGGGGGAGGTGTGCATCTTCAAAGTTTCCTGCGTGGTGGTGCTGCAGCTGCGCCAGGCGGTCGTGCGCCGCTGCTGTGCATTGGTGGCGGCGGCTGCACCCATCTCGCATCGTGGTGCCACAAGCTGTGAGTTGCCCGCGCAAGCACTGACATGTTGGCGCCGATGCTGCATGCGAGGCGCATCGGCCTCCCGCTGGCACTGCTTGTTCGCGCTGCTGGCTGCTGCCGCCGGTCGCCTGTGGCGTGTGCTGCATGCCGTCAGCAGTGCAGCTGGGGCAGCCTTGTGGCCCAGCCGCGCCGAGGGGTGCAGGTCAAGGTGGAGGTTGCTGCACCAGAACCTGGTGCAGATCAGGCAGCCCCCCTGGCGTCAACAGTGACGTTTTTATTTTATTTGTTTTTATGTAGTGTCGCCTTGGCATCAGAATGAAAAAGTTACACCGCTAGACATTCACTTCCCAGACCAAAAACCACAACCCAACACCAAAACCACAACCCCCAACAGCAGCCAGGAAGATGGGTGGGCGGGCGGGTAAATCGGCTGACAGGCTGCTGCCCAGGAGGGCAGCAGCCAGGAAGAGGCCGACCATGGCGACACATTAGGACTAAGTAAGCATAGAGCCTCCTCAGAACCCTGCAGAAGCTGCACCCACCCTCCACCCTGGTGAGCCACGGCTCCTGACATAAACGCCTTATAAGGCTTATTTATGTAGTGTCGCCTTGGCATCAGAATGACAACCCAAACATCACCAAACACATGCTGCCACATCAAAACCAAATGGCAATGCATACCCAATGCTATGAGGGAGTATGCGCTAAAGCGCCCCGCTGAAACAAGACCATATGCATCAACCCATCAACCAGTGCAAGAATTGGCCACGGAGACCAGCTGTGCTGACTTCCACGCTAGGAAGCCCACAGAAAGCAAAGGCCTAAGGCCAACGAAATAGATCGTGCTCCAACGCCCACAAGTAGCTACTGCCTTATGCACCCACGAGGCCGGCCTGAAAGGTACATAGTGTGCAAGAGCCACGTCTCCAGTGCTACCGTCCCAGCCGGCACTAAGTTTCTGCTTGCACCCACTGAGTGAAGGCCACCATGCTGCAAACCAACACTGGTTTACAGCAGAGCCTTACCACGTGATGCATCAAGGCATGCTGCTGAGGGATCCTTGCCACATAACTGCATTACCCAACACAGTCAGGGGCTTCATAAAACAAAGGGCCCCGAAGGATGTCTGATGTACGCCAGAGCACACTGCCCAACAGCCCTCAGCTGCACTGCTGCTCCAGCCCTAACGCCAGCACTCCAGCTTCACCGAAATCTTCGCGTAAAGCTCTGACGTGAGGCCTCGCGTAACTGGAGGATGACCGTAGCCAAACAGGGGAGAAGCTCCGCAAGCACCAGCACCCTCATCCGCGCGGGTGACGACGCCCAGACCTTGGTGCATGACGTAAAGGGTTTCTGATTGGCCTTGATGAAATTATCTGTGTAATCAAGCGAGTCGACCCGCAGCTCCGAACCGGGTCCGGGCCCATCCGCTGCTAACACAGACCTAGCGAGCAACCAGCCAATCTATTATTTTAAATCGGCTGACAGGCTGCTGCCCAGGAGGGCAGCAGCCAGGAAGAGGCCGACCATGGCGACACATTAGGACTAAGTAAGCATAGAGCCTCCTCAGAACCCTGCAGAAGCTGCACCCACCCTCCACCCTGGTGAGCCACGGCTCCTGACATAAACGCCTTATAAGGCTTATTTATGTAGTGTCGCCTTGGCATCAGAATGACAACCCTCGCATCAGAATGAAAAAGTTACACCGCTAGACATTCACTTCCCAGACCAAAAACCACAACCCAACACCAAAACCACAACCCCCAACAGCAGCCAGGAAGATGGGTGGGCGGGCGGGTAAATCGGCTGACAGGCTGCTGCCCAGGAGGGCAGCAGCCAGGAAGAGGCCGACCATGGCGACACATTAGGACTAAGTAAGCATAGAGCCTCCTCAGAACCCTGCAGAAGCTGCACCCACCCTCCACCCTGGTGAGCCACGGCTCCTGACATAAACGCCTTATAAGGCTTATTTATGTAGTGTCGCCTTGGCATCAGAATGACAACCCAAACATCACCAAACACATGCTGCCACATCAAAACCAAATGGCAATGCATACCCAATGCTATGAGGGAGTATGCGCTAAAGCGCCCCGCTGAAACAAGACCATATGCATCAACCCATCAACCAGTGCAAGAATTGGCCACGGAGACCAGCTGTGCTGACTTCCACGCTAGGAAGCCCACAGAAAGCAAAGGCCTAAGGCCAACGAAATAGATCGTGCTCCAACGCCCACAAGTAGCTACTGCCTTATGCACCCACGAGGCCGGCCTGAAAGGTACATAGTGTGCAAGAGCCACGTCTCCAGTGCTACCGTCCCAGCCGGCACTAAGTTTCTGCTTGCACCCACTGAGTGAAGGCCACCATGCTGCAAACCAACACTGGTTTACAGCAGAGCCTTACCACGTGATGCATCAAGGCATGCTGCTGAGGGATCCTTGCCACGTAACTGCATTACCCAACACAGTCAGGGGCTTCATAAAACAAAGGGCCCCGAAGGATGTCTGATGTACGCCGGAGCACACTGCCCAACAGCCCTCAGCTGCACTGCTGCTCCAGCCCTAACGCCAGCACTCCAGCTTCACCGAAATCTTCGCGTAAAGCTCTGACGTGAGGCCTCGCGTAACTGGAGGATGACCGTAGCCAAACAGGGGAGAAGCTCCGCAAGCACCAACACCCTCATCCGCGCGGGTGACGACGCCCAGACCTTGGTGCATGACGTAAAGGGTTTCTGATTGGCCTTGATGAAATTATCTGTGTAATCAAGCGAGTCGACCCGCAGCTCCGAACCGGGTCCGGGCCCATCCGCTGCTAACACAGACCTAGCGAGCAACCAGCCAATCTATTATTTTAAATCGGCTGACAGGCTGCTGCCCAGGAGGGCAGCAGCCAGGAAGAGGCCGACCATGGCGACACATTAGGACTAAGTAAGCATAGAGCCTCCTCAGAACCCTGCAGAAGCTGCACCCACCCTCCACCCTGGTGAGCCACGGCTCCTGACATAAACGCCTTATAAGGCTTATTTATGTAGTGTCGCCTTGGCATCAGAATGACAACCCTCGCATCAGAATGAAAAAGTTACACCGCTAGACATTCACTTCCCAGACCAAAAACCACAACCCAACACCAAAACCACAACCCCCAACAGCAGCCAGGAAGATGGGTGGGCGGGCGGGTAAATCGGCTGACAGGCTGCTGCCCAGGAGGGCAGCAGCCAGGAAGAGGCCGACCATGGCGACACATTAGGACTAAGTAAGCATAGAGCCTCCTCAGAACCCTGCAGAAGCTGCACCCACCCTCCACCCTGGTGAGCCACGGCTCCTGACATAAACGCCTTATAAGGCTTATTTATGTAGTGTCGCCTTGGCATCAGAATGACAACCCAAACATCACCAAACACATGCTGCCACATCAAAACCAAATGGCAATGCATACCCAATGCTATGAGGGAGTATGCGCTAAAGCGCCCCGCTGAAACAAGACCATATGCATCAACCCATCAACCAGTGCAAGAATTGGCCACGGAGACCAGCTGTGCTGACTTCCACGCTAGGAAGCCCACAGAAAGCAAAGGCCTAAGGCCAACGAAATAGATCGTGCTCCAACGCCCACAAGTAGCTACTGCCTTATGCACCCACGAGGCCGGCCTGAAAGGTACATAGTGTGCAAGAGCCACGTCTCCAGTGCTACCGTCCCAGCCGGCACTAAGTTTCTGCTTGCACCCACTGAGTGAAGGCCACCATGCTGCAAACCAACACTGGTTTACAGCAGAGCCTTACCACGTGATGCATCAAGGCATGCTGCTGAGGGATCCTTGCCACGTAACTGCATTACCCAACACAGTCAGGGGCTTCATAAAACAAAGGGCCCCGAAGGATGTCTGATGTACGCCGGAGCACACTGCCCAACAGCCCTCAGCTGCACTGCTGCTCCAGCCCTAACGCCAGCACTCCAGCTTCACCGAAATCTTCGCGTAAAGCTCTGACGTGAGGCCTCGCGTAACTGGAGGATGACCGTAGCCAAACAGGGGAGAAGCTCCGCAAGCACCAGCACCCTCATCCGCGCGGGTGACGACGCCCAGACCTTGGTGCATGACGTAAAGGGTTTCTGATTGGCCTTGATGAAATTATCTGTGTAATCAAGCGAGTCGACCCGCAGCTCCGAACCGGGTCCGGGCCCATCCGCTGCTAACACAGACCTAGCGAGCAACCAGCCAATCTATTATTTTAAATCGGCTGACAGGCTGCTGCCCAGGAGGGCAGCAGCCAGGAAGAGGCCGACCATGGCGACACATTAGGACTAAGTAAGCATAGAGCCTCCTCAGAACCCTGCAGAAGCTGCACCCACCCTCCACCCTGGTGAGCCACGGCTCCTGACATAAACGCCTTATAAGGCTTATTTATTTTTTATATTTTGCTGTGTGGTTGGAATGCGTTGTCGTTGGAGTGCGTTGGAGTGTTGGCAGCAGCGGTTGCTTGCTGTCGTGGGCCTGACAGGTGTATATACTGCTGTGTCACGCCTTGTTGTGTCACTGCTGTCCAGTCTGCACTGCTGTCCAGTCTGTCTCTGTGGCTGAAGGCTTCGGTTGCCCGCGCCATGGCGGCGGCGCACGGTGTGCTGCTGGCATGTTAGCTGCTGGCATGTTTGTTCAGCAGCTGCAGGGCCCAGCACCAACAGGGCCCGCACTGCTCTGCTCTGCAGCTGTTGGCGGTCGGTCTCACCAGCTGCTTGGTAGCGGCTGGGCTTCCGCCAGTCGCTTTGCCACCTTCAATAGGACCGTTGGGGTATCCCTGACGTCGAGTTGTGCGTGGCTGCAGATGCTGCAAGTGGTGCGGACATTTATCGGTGCAACAGCTGGCTTGCTGCTGCGGCTGCCGCTGCTGCTGGTGGTGGCCAACAGCAGCAACCACCAATGCATGTCCCAGCAGCTCAGCTGCGCTCCGTCGTGTGTTGTGCTTGCCGGCGGCCTCCTCAACATTCAGCAGGGAGGCAGCCGCGATAACCTGTGTTGCCGTGACTTTTGAACCAGCTGCTGCGGCGCCAGCACACCTGGGGTGTACACCAGCTTCGACACTGCTGCGTGCTGTGTTTTGGTCGAGGTTTGGCGTGCGTTGCGTTGCGTGGTGTGGCGTGCGGGGAGTGGAGGGCGGTGGGCTTCTTTTTGCGGGTGCACCGCAGCCCACATGCGCCGGCACCCGGCCATGGTCCGGATGGCGCCGTGGCTGCCTGCTTGCCGGCCCTGTGTGTTGGTCGGAGGGTGGCGTGGTGCGGCGTTGGAGCTCGGGCACAGCTACCCTCTCTGCGGGCCTGTGTCAGCGTGCTGTTGTTTGCTGTGAGTGCAGTTGAAGAGGACGACGCGTTGTCTGCTTGCGTTGAATGTATTTGCTGTGTGCTGCCGTCGCCTCGGAGGCGTGGTTGGAGATGCCTGGAGTATGTTGAGACGGGAGCGGGCACCCACCTCCCTGCCTGCACTCGTTGGTCCCCTTTCCATGATTATAACTCCCTTTCGGTGCTCGAACTGTCCATGCACCTGCTGAACAACCTCGTCTGCAGCAGGCAACACTGCTCATATGGCATGTACAGCCACTGCAGGCCAGACGTGCTGTGCAAGGGGGAACTGGCACTGCCATTGCTGCTGACAACAGCAGCAGCAGGTGCCACCCTGTGCGTGTGAACATGCACTCATAGACGCATTGCGGATTTACTTGCATGTCCAAAGCCTGCAAGGCAGGCGGTTCCAGGGCTCTGCTACATTGCTGGTGGATGTGTTGCGGACGTTCACCACAAGCTGGCGGGTGGCCGCTGGCTGCTGCATGATCTGTCCATCAGGGGGCGCACTTGCCATTATCTTGTGTGGTAGCTGCCCTGGGTTTGGCGGCCAAAACCCCAACTCCCGCGCATCCGGACCCCCCATCCCCTGACTCAGAGCAGGGGTTGTTGCATCATCATCATAATCATCATCATCAGTGCTGTCATTGCATCGCTGTCACGGCTCATGGTAGTAACTCATTGGGGCGTGTTGATATCGTTGATAACCTATCTGTTGAGGTGTGCGGGGTCACGTTATCTGTTGAGGTGTGCGGGGTCACGGGTTGTGACAGGCTGAGGCTGCACGGCCAAGTCGGCTGTGGCGCTGAGCTGGCAGGCCAGGCCGTGACAGCACAGCGACCGGGAGTGGGGGTGCGGGTGCGAGCAGTGATCGGCGTCTCCGCAAGCACCCGTTGCAGGCTGCATTGTGTCTCCGCAAGCACCTGTTGCAGGCTGCATTGTGTCTCCGCAAGCACCTGTTGCAGGCTGCATTGTGTCTCCGCAAGCATGTTGCAGGCTGCATTCACTGGGCTGGTGCAGAGTGTGCGGGACTGCGGTCACCGCTGCGTCAGCTGTACGTGTGCGCTGGTCTCCCCCTTTTTGCTCCGCGCACAGGGCGTGGAGTTGGCATGATGCAGAGATGTGTCAACAGACGCGTGTGTGGGAAACTGGAGCATCATTGATGCTCTGTCGGCCGGCTGCCTGTCGCACGCCGGCAGGTCGGTGTTGGAGTTGCGCAGTATGTGCGATCGGGTGCGCCACGGTGTGCCGGCCACGTGTGCGAGGCGCTTGCACCGGCCCCCTGCTGTGAGCTGCCTTGCTCACCCTGCACTGGTGCGTGCGCCTCCGCAGGTGGAATGCACATGGAACGCATTGTGTTGGCCTGGCGAGCATTGCGATGCACTGCTGGGGCATGTCAGCCCTTGCATGCTCTCTGGAGCGGCTGTGACGGCATGGCGTGTGCAGTGCGTGCGCGCCTTGGTAAGGCGGCCCCCGCCTCGGTTGCGGCAGCTGCCGGGCTGGAGCCGTCGCGGGTGTGACCAAAAGAGCGACCACACCCCGGCACAGCGCAAGTGCTGTGCCCTGAAGGTGGCATCGCTGCAAGCGCCAGCCATGGCTGGCTTCCAGTTTTTTTAGTGTACCAAGCGTGTCCACGGCTTGTGCCAGCAGAGATTTGACAGTTTTGGCGGGCAAGCCGGGCGCTGCCGTATGCAGAGACGGCGTGACGCTTGCCACACACATTGACAGGGCCCCCAGGGCGGGTGTGCACAACAGCCTGTCACTACTAAAATTAGCACTGCTCGACTGCACTGCACTGCAATGAATCAATGACAACAATGCCTTTGCATATGTGTTCTTGCTGGCTGACTGCATACAGCCCCCGTTTCTTACCCACACCGTGCAATGCATGGGGGGTGTTGGGGCACGTCCGCAGGTGCAGCCTGTCCTCGTGCATTGCAGCAGACCACCACACATTCTTGACAACGTTTGTGTGCTTTGCTGTTCACTTCATCATGCATCAAGCTGTCACCTGGATACAGCTTGAAACATTTAATTGCAGTGGCCGGAGCCAGCAACCACTGGCACTGGGCCTTAATAGTTGAGGTGCTCTTGATGGAATGGCCAAGCCATCTTTGCCAGCCGTGTTGCAGGCATGGCCCTGAGCTATGTTGAATTTGTGTAGCTTTGATTCTGTCGATATTGAATATCTAGGCCAGAGACTGTTGGCCCTGTGCTGCACTGCGCACCCTGCAGCTTCACTGCTCTGCTAAAGTCAGGTCAGGATCTGCAGGGCGGCATTGCCCGCTGGCAGCTGTGGTTGCTGCAGGCACTACGTGAGGCTACGCGTGTTGTCCCCTTTCTCAGACGCATTGTACTTGCTTTGGTTTGCCCGCTCTGCCTTAGTAGCCTGTCAGTGGCTTACCGTGCAGGCGGAGGCACCCATGTACCTTGGGGCCTTGAAGGTGTACACCATGTGGGTCCTTTCCGCCATTCAATGATTGGGACTTTGAACCACTGGTGTCATGTAACATGCGGTGAATGGTTGTAAAATCGACTGTTGGGTTGTGATGTTTTCAGAGTCTCACGGCAGTCCATTCCATTTAATTGCATTGTATTACACTCCTTCCACTCACTGCGACTCACCTAGGCTGCCAGTGAATCTGTCACTGAAGCCGTTTAGCCTGCTGGTGCCCTTGAACGCGAATTCTTTACATTGACCATAGACACTGCCACACTGACAAGCCGTAACATAGAGGATTTCTTACTGGCGTCGTGTGTAAAAGGGCGCGGCACTAGCATGCAGGACACTGCAAGCAGTGTGCGAGCACTCACCGTGACTTGACCGTTGCAAAATTTACAATGTAATATACGAACACGTGAACAGCGAACATCACAGTTTGAGTGCAATCTTTGAGTTGCCTTAGACATCCTCTATAGCCGCATTCCATCCTTGGCATGCCAGCCCGTCCAGCCCAGCGGTTTCACCGCCCAAGTGAGCATGGTCCCACCTTTTTGAAGCCACGTCGTCTTATCTACATGCAGTACCTTGATCCATGTATGTGCCACGTTTCTGCTTCCAGGCAATTTAAGATATGGTAGTGGCATGACACCTACGTATCACCAGGATCAACCGCATTCTCGATGCCCTGTCTCATACCTACTCCAGCAATCACGTCTTCATATAGGTTCTGCCGCCGAGCAGCTGTAATCTCGGTAGCAGTAAACAGTAAAGGACTGAAAAACTGACCGCAGATCAGTCGCCATGGCTGTAGCAGAGGCTGGTGCTAGCACTATCGTGGTTCCCCTCAGCAGCACAAGCGAGACGCACCTGGAGTATCTCGTTCGCAACACGCAGTCCTGTGTGCTGAGGCCTTACTGCTTCTTTGTGTCCTGGTGAGCATGCAAGGGCTGGGCACGCAGGCGTATGGCGCAGTTGCCTTTGCTGTCTGCTCCGCTGCTGTGCCAGCAATGGCAGCTGCTGCGCTGAAGAATGTGCATGCGCGGTACAGCACTGCCTGCAGCATTTGCAGCTGAAGCCAGACCTGATGTAGTGCAGGGAACCCAACACTAGGTTGACAGCTGCATCACCATATATCCGTCAGCAACTGCTGTGTCGCATGTGCACCCGCTCTCGTCTCACCTGCCTGCAGGCAAGGCGTGCTGACGCTGGCGTACAGGGGCTTCCCTCCCGCACTGGTGTCCCTGAAGCAGCAGATTGGTGACTTCTACCAGTCACTGCCCAAAGAGGTGCGGCAGCTCCGCTGCAGCAGGCACCGCTGGTCGTCATTGGCAGGTGCTTGATGTTCCAGTTCCTTCAATCATGCAGATCTGTCCATGCAACAGCAGCTGCTGTGTTGCGTGATGTTCCACATGGTTAGGAGTACACACCATGTGTTCTGGTTCCTGCTGCCGCTGCTGCTGCCAGAGCCCAGGCAGCCGTTGGCCCAAGACCAGCCTGGCAGCGGTGAGGGAGGGCAGGCGCCTCACACCAGCCCAGCTGCAGCGCCTCAACGACATCTGCAGGTGCGCCTCCTGATTTCAAGCAGGCCGGGTCGTGCGACAGCCTGTGTTGCTTGCAGCAGGGCAGCGCTGGTGCACGAGCCAGTGGTGCTGCAGTAGCTGCGGCTTTGTGCATGGCGGGGCATGGCGCTGGAGCTGCTGCCTGGTGTGCCTTGTGTCAGAATGATTGCAGCACTGCTGCTGCTGCTGCTGCTGCTGCTGCTGCTGCTGCTGCTGCTGCTGCTGCTGCTGCTGCTGCTGCAGGGAGCAGAGCGGCATCTTCCAAGCTCCAGGTCAAGTGAAGGCGCAGGTGGGCCCAGCAGCAGCTGCTGTGCCTGCCACTGCTCTGCACTCCCATGCGCAGTGCCTGACAGTGCGTCTCAGTTCAGCAGGGTCACCGCCTTGGCTGCATGGCTTGCTGTGCGCCTGCCCAAGTGCTACCTGCCGCTGTCCACCTCACGCAGCAGCTTGCTTGTATGCTTGTGATGGCCTGTGTGTGCAAGCACGACTGCTCTTGCTGAAGCACAGGACTGCAGGGACACCTGCACACCATGGAACATGTGGCGCCTTTCGTGTTTGCTGTGCTGTCTGTGTGCTGCAGGCTGTCCTGGTGGATGCGCTGTCAACGGTGGTGTATGAGACAAGGTGCGCGCGCGCTGCGGGTGTGTTCAGTGCGCCGCACGCCTGGCTGGCACCTGGCAGCAGCCAGCACAATGCACAACGGGCATCGCTGTGCTCACGGCTGCGTCTACATGTACAACTGACTGTTCTGTGCACCAGTGTGCTCTGCGGTCATGGACATGCGGCTGGTGGAGCAATCGACCGCGTGTGTTTGTGCTGTGCTGCTGCAACTGCTGCTGCATCCCTTCCACTGCATGCTTGTTTTGTTGTGCACCTTTGCGGTGTGCAGTGAGAATGAGTCACTCTGGAAGTGTGCCAGCCACAAACTCATTCCATCTGTTTTTGCCGTCACTGCTGCTGCTGCCGCTGCTGGTGCCAGGTGCCTTGAGCGCGTCGTCAGCAGGCGCGTGGTGCAGCTGCAGCAGCCTGCCGACCTGTCGGGCGCGAGCGCAGACGAGGCGGCGCGGGTGCAGGTGGGGCAGCCCGCAGGGGCTCCACACTTGGTGGACGCTGCATGAAATTGCAGTGATTCCTGATATATGTGTGAACCTCTCGCTGCAAGTAACGCATCAAACTGCAGGGACTCATGGAATGTGTGAACCTCTCGCTGCAACATGTGTGTGGTCTCATCGCATGGTGTGGTGCGTGGCGATGCCACGCAGCATGCTGACTGCGTGCTGCAGCAGGTGGAGTGCTGGCACCCTCAGGCAGCTTTTCATGGAGCTGGTTGTTGACGCTGTGCGTGCAGGGCGTTGTCGCCGAGGCTGATGACGACAACTATTGGTTCCATGCAAGCAGGGATGGCAACAGGGACAACCACTACAGGTGAGCAGGGGTGGCGCAGCAGTAGCAGATGCAGCAAATGCAGCAGCCTTGGCTGGTCACAGTCTTGCTGGGTTTGTTTGCACACTGGTGGCCTGGGTGCGGGCCCGACCCTGCAGCCTGTCTCTGTCCTAGCAGCCGAGCAACCAAAACACGAGCGCGTGCACACGCACAGGCACACACACACACACACACACACATACACACACACTTACCAGGCTGCAGCAGTTCTGTGAGTATGACGAGCAAAGGGGCCTGCCCATCTTTCTGGCACTGCTGCATGGTGCCATCGCACCAATGCCACTGCTGCTGCTGCTGTCACTGCCGGCTGCTGGCGCATTTACTCTGCAGGAACCCCGCCCTTGGTGTAACCCTTGTGCATGAGCTCGCGTGCTTCCAGCAGCAGCAACCAAGCAGCACCACGCAGCCGCCAGCCTCAGCAGCCAGTGGGCCACGCGCCAGCAGCAACAGCGCAGACGGCAACACCCCAAAGTCAACGACGCTACTGAGCAGCAATTTGCCTGACTCCAGCACTGCCGCTGCACCCTCCACCAGCAGCAGCAGCAGCAGCAGCCTGGCTCAACTGCAGGGCAGCAGCGGTGTGTGGTCAGCTGCTCTGCCGGGCATTGTGTCCAAGTTCAGGGCGGCAGTGGATGCTGAGCTGCCCGGGCTGTATGCCTGGTTTGAGGAGCAGAGCCTGCATGTGACTGTCAGGGCCATCATTGTGTGATGCTCTAGGTGGGTTGCTGAAAGGAGCAGCAGCACTGCGACGTAGCACGGAAGCGCAGCACCGCACAGCCGAGTCACCCAACTGCCCTCATGGATGCAGGGCTGGGCATGCCAATCTGGCACCACGACTGTGCTGCGACGGATCAATGCACTGTACTGCGACTGATCATGTAATAAGACACATCACCGTGACTGCATGCATGCAATTGATGCATGTGTCTGGCCACCCCCAGAGCCGCCAACAGCCAGGCTTGTGTCATTTCTGGTTGGCCGTCACTGCAATGGGCTTGACGGCGATCCTGGTCAAAGTAGGCAGCTGGTTGAAGTTGATGATGTGCTATGCAGTACCGCTGTTCCGAACTCCAGATAACTTCGAGCGGCGCTCAAAGTGCAAGCATCGATTATGCGAACTCTTTGTTCACGTACCACAGGCTGCATGCAGTGCGCACTGCCCAGCAGTGCTCATGATCATCGACTGCCATACGCCATTAACAGCTTTGCGCATCATGTTGGCAACGCTTAGTCCTGTACTCTCCATGGCCGACACACTCTGCAAGGGTTGCAGCAAAGCATACATAGTGGGAGTGCCGGCCTACGCAAGCCATGCAACCAAACATGGCGCAGCCGTGCTGGCTGGGACGGCTATAAATAGCCTGTAGCTACACTGTGACACCTCAGCTGACTGAAGCTGACTCAGCCATTGATTTAACAAGCTTAAGCTGCAGCACCGCGCGGTGCAGACGCGCCTGAAGCAGATGCTGCTCCTTCTTTACCCTAAAGGGCACAGGCGCCACGACGTCATTGGAAGTCAGCAAACACGGCACAAAGCTATGGGGTGAGCCTGCTACCTTCCAGGCTCAGGATGCACAGAACTTCCACCAGATGAGACAGCAGCAGTAGCAGCAGCAGCTTGGGCGTGTTACAGGACAGCAGCAGCAGCAGCAGCAACCAGTCTCCGGCAGTGTGCACAGTCATGGCAACAATTGCTTCCATGCCAGCATCACATGGATGTTGGTCCCAACATTCGTTGTTTTTCCAGCAACTACAGCAGCAGCAGCAACAGCTACAGCAGCAGCAGAACAGTTGTGATAAACAACACCATTTCAACATGTGCTATGCTAGTACAGCAGTGGGGAGCACCTGGCTAGCAGAGTGCCCACTGCGTATGCACAGTCACATTTGTTGTTGCTTACTTCAATCATAAACATCTGATTGTGTGTACGTGCTGCTGCTGCGTTTTGCTGCGAGTGTTATTGTCATGACGGGCTCTGACATGGGGTCTACTGGAGACTACTTCCAAGGTGGTGCGCAGGTGTCACGGGTGCCTCCCCGCCCGGGGTGTGCACTCGTTGACACTTCTGCCCTTCAATTCTCTGCGCTACAGGTATGTTTGGATATTTGAGGCCTTGCTGCAGGAATGCGTGCCTGCATGGCAGCCCACTCGGAGCACCAGGAGAACTTGGGCGGGGGTCTCCTGGTCCAGCATTGCTTGAGGTGCGCAGTTTTGCATTTACCTGGAGCCCAGGAGCCGTTAAATCCGTTCTTTTACAAAAGATAAAAGTCACACATCTTTGACTAGTCTCAGTGATGTAACTCCATCAGTTTGAACAGTAGGAATCAACAGTACGTTCTCACTGTGCAGTGGTCTTGCACGCTTATGCCATGGCTTTCACAACATGCACCTGGAGAACCCGACTGATTGTCACTGTGATGAAGGAGCCCCTGCATACATGGGTGATGGTACCACAGCTGGAGGCGGCGACAACAACAGTTAACAAGTCCTTAAACCAACAGTCGAACAATGTGGCCATAGCCCAGGGCACGGACCACATCAGTTCAAAAGAGACCATCACCAAACGCTGCATTCAAGCCATGCGCTGGGCTGCTGCATTTCCTAGGAAATAGGCCTATGCACAGTGACAGCGGTTGAAGCCGCCAAATGCTGCTGTGCCTCAACAGCCCTCGTCCATCCAGCGGCTGCCGTGGCTTGCATGCCCCTGGACATTCTTCTGTACAGGTGGCTGACGCAGCCACGGCTGCATTGTGCCTTGCACACGGTGCTTGGTATTCCGCTGGTGCTGGTGCTGGTGCTGGTGCTGCTGCTGCTGCTGTGCAGCAGCTTGCTGCTTAGCATTCTGCTGTTGCTTGCGCAAGGCCGCCTGTCCCTTGTGCTGCTGGTGCTGCTGCTGCTGTGCAGCAGCTTGCTGCTTAGCATTCTGCTGTTGCTTGCGCAAGGCCGCCTGTCCCTTGTGCTGCTGCTGCTGCTGCTGCTGCTGCGTCTGCTGCTGCTGCTGCTGTGCATGCGCATCAGCCACCTCACCTTGCTGCTGCTGCTGTGCATGCGCATCAGCCACCTCATCTTGCTGCTGCTGCTGCTCCCCCAGCTCAGCCAACACAGCCAACAGCCCCCGCAGGTGAGCCTGCTGCTCAAGCTGCTGCTGCAAGCCCCGCCCCTGCTGCTCCAGCTGCTGCTGCCGCTGCACTGCTGCGCTGCACTGAGCCCACGCCTGCTGTGCCTGCTGCCTCAGCTGCTGCACCTCCTCAGCCTGCTGGGCAATGCACGATTGCTGCTGCCTGTTCTGTTGCAGCAGCCGCTGATGCTCTGCGCGCAGGGACAGCAGCTCCTGCTCTGGGCTGGTCCCCACACCAACAGCAGCAGCAGGAGCAGGTCCAGCTGTCGCATCATCACTGAGCTCCCTGGCAGCGACCAGGTGCTGCAGCTGCTCTGCTTCTTCTCCGTGCTGCTGCTGCTGCTGCTGCTGCTGCTGCTGCTGCTGCTGCTGCTGCTGCTGTAGAATGCACAGGTCCTGCAGGCTGCTGGTGTCGGCATCCGCCGCAGCTGCTGCTGCAGCATCACCAGGAGCCGCACCTGGCGCGGCTGGCGGGTCCTGGGGAGTGTGCTGCAGCAGCAAGTCCCAGTCAGGGTGCAGCACAGGCGCCTGCACCTGCGGCTGCACAGGGGCAGAGGCTGGGGCTGGGGCGCCTACAGCAGCGCCTGCTCCTGGCCGGTCTGGCGGTCGCTGCCCATTGCTTGCTGCTTCACCAATAAGACCTGTACCCTGCTGTGCATGCTGCACATTACCAGGTGAGGCGGCAGTTTGCTCGACACCTGCCGCCGCCCCTGCTGCTGCTGCCGCTGCTGCTGGTGCTCTGCCCAAGCCGCTGCTGCTGCGGCCGCCAGTGCTGCGGCCTGCAGATGAAGCTGGTGCAGCAGCAGCAGCAGCAGCAGCAGCAGGCGCCGTGCGTGCTGAGGGTGCTGAGCTGCCTGCCTTGCCAGCCAGCTTGTCCCGCAGTACAGCGGCTGCAGTTGCGGCATCCACAATCGCCCGCTTCAAGCGCTGCCCTGGCTGCTGCGGCGCATGTAGCAGCTGCTGCTGCCGGCCTTGCTGCTCAGAGCGCGACTGTGTGTGACATTCGCCATCGCCGCCGTCAACTTCTTGAAGTGCAGGTTTTGGACCCGCTGCTTCTCTTGCTTCGACAAGTTCAAGAGCAGCAGCGGCTGTACCTGGCTGCTCTCCAGCTTGCTTCCCCGCGCTCTGCCGCCGCTGTTGGAGCTTCTGCAGCTGCTCTTGCGGCTGCTGCTGTGCTGTTGGTGAGGCAGGCAAACCAGCAGCCCCACTGCCCACGCACTGAGTCGTGCTAGTGCTGGGTGCGACAGCATCAGCGCGGGGCGCTTGGCTGGCGCCAGCCGGTGCCTCGCCTCCACCCAGGGCCCGCCAGCTGAAGAACCCCTTGGCAGCCTCAGCAGGTGATGCAGGAGTCGTGTGTCCCTTGCCAGCTGTGCCAGGCGCGGCATGCGAGCCAGCGCCTGGCGCGTCAGCAGCACCCGGCCCAACAACATCTCCAGCAGGTACAGCAGCAGCAGCAGCAGCAGCAGCAGCAGCAGCAGCAGCAGCAGCAATTGCACCAGAAGGCGTACCTCCGCCAGCAGATGCCGCTTCTGGTGACACAGGACCTGCAGCTGCAGCAGCAGCTGCTGGCGCTGTGGGTGCCGCCGGCCGTCCCGGTGCGCCCTGCACCGGCTGCAGCGCTGACGCCGCCGCTGCGTGCCGTGCCGCCTGCCGCTCGGCTTCTCGCCGCCGCCGCTCCTGCAGCGGCAACCTGAAGTCGTACGCGTCCGGCACCACGGGAATCCTCTCTGCTCTGTGGCCGCCAGCAGCGCCGAGTTGCTGCTGCTGATGCTGTTGCACCCGGCGCCCTTGTTGCCCTTGCTGGCCGTGCTGCTGTTGCTGCTGCTGCTGCTGCTGCTGCTGCTGCTGTTGCAGTGAGGAATTCAGCTGAGGCCTCTTGGTGTAATGCTGCTCAGGGCTGGCCTGGTCGTCCGTAACGTCCTCCGCCGCCATGCTGCTCCGTCTGCTGCTGTCAGGACCGCTGCTGCCATCGCTGGCACCGACTGCAGGCAACTGCTGCTGCTGCTGCTGTTGCTGCTGCAGCTGATCACCCCTGCCTGACTCCTGTACCTTGCACCTCTTCCGCGAGGGAACAGCACCAGCAGCAGCAGGAGCAGCGTCAGCATTGCCTGCAGCAGCAGCCACACCTTGGGGATGCACACCTGCACCTGGCCGCTGCTGCGAAGAGCATGCCGTGGCCTCTGCGGCTGTTGTGACCTGCTGCTGCTGCTGCGTCTGCTGCTTGTGCTGCGGACCGCTGCTGTCTAAGCACTGCCGCAGCTCTTTCACGCTGCGCAGCCACTGACTGCTGTCATGCAGCAGGTAGTAGACATTCTGCCAGCCTGGCACAGCAACATGCACGACAGGCAGGTATGTGAGGCTTTGCTGCACAAGGCCACTCCCCAGCAAGTGATGTCAATGCCATTGATTGGGTAGCTGAAGCTTGCAACTGCCGACATGTTTGGCACATCAGCTTTTCATGTGCATGATGGTTAGCACATACAGCCGTGGTGGCAAACATATGCACGTCATGGACAGCACCACACACCGACACGATGCCAGCCTGCCGGGCTACTTGCAGCAGTCGCATGCATTGGCTGCAGCACCACCCTGCCCTGGCAGCAGCCCACCCAGCAGCCATGCGCACTGCACACTGCCTGCCCGCAGATCTGCAGGAGCTCTGCCACAAGATGCAGCGTTCAGTGGTGGTGATCCTCAGCGCACCGTCCGGGCGCGTGCTGACGCGCACTTTTGCAAGCTGTGCTTCCAGCTGCTGCCCAAAGCCGGGCCACGTCTTGCGCACATGGCCTACTGCTGCTGCCCAAGTGCATGCATCCTCTCTGCCTACAGCGCCAGCGGCGACCTGTTGGCTGCTGGCCCGACGCTTCCTGGCGCTTGTGCCTGCACTGGCAGCAGCGGTTCCTTGCCTGCTGCTTGCAGGAAGTTGCCTGCTGCCGCCAACACCGCCGTTGCTGCGCTGCAAGGCTGCTGCTGCTGCTGCTGCCTGGTCAGCAGGTGCCTGGCGGCGGTCGCCGTTGCTCCTGCGGGGCTCACCCACGCCCTACAGCAGAATGGGGGCAGGCGACTAGAGTTCACCACAATGACAAGATGGTGGGCTCGAGGTTGCCCAGCTGGCTTGTGCACTGTTACAGATGGCCCTTGATTCATGTCGCCTTCCCTCTCTGTCTGCAGCATGCTGCTGCAGCATCGCTGTGCAAGCAGCCCTGGGCGCGCTTGCAGTAAACTGGTGGTGGCCAAACATCATCACAACTCATATGCTTGATTGTGTCTTGCATGCCTTGCTGCCTGTAACATACTTTCACACTGGGAGCTGTGCTGCAATGGCCCCACCTCTGCCATCAAAACCCACAGCAGCAGCGCCCTCAAACGGCGTCTTCGAAGTCCGAGGCTGAGGCTACAGACACACCGCCATCTTGGCAGCTTTTCGTCCGTCCCGGGGGGAGACAAGCCGTGTCCCTGTCTTGCACAGAGGATTTACATGACGCACTGCTTCGTTAGCGCTTAGTGTGCCATGAAAGGGGTTTTATGTCTGTTACGCGCCGAAGTTCATTTGATGCGTAGATACCAGCACTGCTGAGGAAGCAGTACCACCACCTTCTGTGGTGACGTGAAACGGTACAACTACAAACAACCAGCCCAAGCTTGCGCACAGATCATGTTTGAAGAAACAAAATAAGGTGACGCTAGAGCCAGAGATAGTGCTATGAGTGCCAGCAAGCCACGATGGCACAATAACGTCACCACATTACTAACCCCATTCTCCGGCTGTCATGCTGTTCACTGGCTGTTTAGGTGTCAGCGTGCCAAGTTGGCACAGCCAACCATGCTGACTATGCCACGACATGCACATCAACTACGGGCATCCCAGTTTCAGATCTTGCACCAGCAACAAAATACAACACTCTGCACGACCACCCATGAAAGTTTGGAGCTGCAATGCCTCATGACCACTCACTTGACGCTGCACAACTTGTGCATAAAAAGTACAACCCACATGGCGTAAGGTGCGCATGCAACCCCACCACGGAATAACAAGTAACCAAACCCCACTCAGCATGCACGTGAAGCTGCTGCACGAAGCTGTGGTGCTGTGCCCACTTCAAACAGCTGTACACAGCTCCCACACACCAGCTGAAGCTGTGAGCTCACAGGCATGCAGTGCGCCACACAGCACCGCATGCACACGAGCGCGCTCAACAACTGCCTCCTGTACAGCTATGCTCTGGCTGACCAACAGACTGTGCTGTCTGAGTAGTGATACTTGTCATGTGGCAGGAGTCGGAAGATGCTGCAGACGTGTCTGACACAGACTTGCTGATGTGGGCAACTACAAACTACGGACCTGGCCTTTGCTCATGGTCTGCAAGCCAATGGTCTGCAATTCAGGGTAACAACGCACACGCACCCTGAGATCAACCCAGTAGCAGGCGGCTCAACACACAGCGTACACACAAGTGACACTAATAACAGTCTGATGGAAAGAAGTGCCGTCACAGCTACGCATGCAGTAGAAGTGGGCGAGCCCTACTGACGTCAACAGAGTGCTGGGCACCGTCAAGCACACCATCGTGCGAGGCCTGGTGCAAGTGCAACTCATGCCAAGCAACTACTACTGCGCTATCTGGCCATGATTGCTGCATTGTTGACTGCCGCAACAAACATGCATAGGGTGGCGGTGGACGCAACGCTGCAACAGATCAGGCCTGGCAGCATTCGACCTGGACAGTGACGCACCACGTCCCCCTATGCATCTTCACACACGCTCAACCGCCTGCCTCGCCTCCCGCTTCAGACCAGCTTCAGCAGCAGCTGCAGCGTTGTGGGCCGCCAGCCGCGCCTGCATCGCCACCACACGAGCCGCCAGCTGCTCCTGCAGCTGCCCGGCAACCTCCAGCAGCTGCTGCGCGGGCGGGCGGTACAGCTGCGCCCACAGCCCCGCCTGGCTGCGGCACACCTCGTCCGCCACGCGCGCATCTGCAGGTGCCACGTCACTCTCCGGAGTCGACACCCCCAGTGGAACAGCCGCCAGTCCTGCTGCGCGCTCTGCGCTGCTGCGCGCTGCACCCTGCCGCTGCTGAGCCTGCTCTGCAACGGCACTGCCAGTCTGCGGCTGTCCTGCGAGCCCGCCATCAGCCTTCTCCGCAGGGGCGCTGCCTCCTGCAAGCTGTCCTGCAAGCTGCGGCTGCTGCCAGAACCTCAGCGCCTGCAGCGCCTCCTGCCTGTCCTGCACGTCCAGCTCGTGCGCTGCACGCACCGACAGCACGTCCCAGGAGCGCTGCAGCAGCTTGGACCCGATGTGCTGCACCAGCGCCGTCACCAGGAAGAGCGGCACGAGCAGCGCGACCCACACGAAGCGCTTCACGATCAGCAGCGCGCCCATGATGAGCTGGAACACGTACAGCGCGATGAACACGTGGCGGAACAGCTGCAGGCACACAGGAAGGCAGACATCAGCACCGTGAGACGACCACGCAGTGGGGTGAGCGGTTTGCAGCGCCCTGCGCCTGCAGGCTCGGGTGGGTGGGGCCGTGTCAGACATGCCAGGCCCTGCAGGGGCCCAGCAGTACACCTGGGGCAGCGCGAAAGATACTCAGCAGACACCCTCCATGTGTATGTTGCCCTGGCCCCTCAGCAGCGGAGGCAGCATCAGGCTGCACTGGATCTGCTCAGATGCAGCATGCTGCAGCGCCCCTTGACTCAACGTTCCAGCGCTTGTGCACAGCGGCGCCCTGCCAGGCATGCACAGCCCAACTGACTGCCTTGAGCTGCACCTCCACCCACCCCACCACCAGCAAGCAATCATGCGAGACAAATATAAGAGACAAAATGACACAGCAGACACCCTGCAAGTGCATGTTCCTGTTTGACCACTGTGCAGCCACCCATTGCTTCGTGCACTGCATGTTAGGAGGCGTGTCCGAATGTAGTGGCTGCTGCTCACAGGCGGTGCCGGCGCAGCGGTGGGGTGCTGGCCCATATGTAGTGGCTGCTGCTCACCTGCTTCACAAGCGGGGGTTCAATCCCTGCTGTGTGCACAGGAGCAGGAAAAAACAGCCTCCTCACACTCACCTGCTTCCACAGGCGGCCGCCGCCCTCGTACGGCCGCCTGAACACCCACACCCAGTTGTACGTCTCCACCACGATGGCCATGCAGAAGAAGACGAAGCCGGCACACAGCACCAGCGGCGCAATCACGCTCAGCACCAGCGACAGCAGCAGTATCATGCTGTGCTCAGGCACGGACGGCCCAAACATCCTGCAGCGGCAGCAGCAGGCAGACCGCACCGCAGACGACGGCAGCGCATGTTGCCAGCCATCTGAGTGGGCGAATGGCTGTGCACTGTCGCATAACCAAGCCGCATCAACAGGGCCGCTGTGAGCAGGGAGCTGATCAGCCGCACGCGGTGGGCCAAGTCTGCCGACCCATCGCATCACCAACACCATGCGCCACTGCCCAACACAAGCCCGCCCCACGGGCACAAACACGCGTGCTCACGGCACCAACCACACGCGCCACGCCAGTCCTGCGCCGCACCTGTACGTGCCCATCAGCAGCGCACGCCGTTTGCCGCTGCGGCCCCTGTTGCGCGCCGCCAGCGCCCGGATGCTGCTCATGAAGAGGCCCCACGGCCGCAGCAGCGCGATCGAGCGGCCGATGAACGTCTGCAGCACAGCGGCAGCAGTCGCGAGGTGGCGGCGCTCACACGCAAGAACAGGGAGCCGAGTCGAGCGTCGTGACGGCTGCCAGCAGCCTTTGACGAGGCAGCACTGGTTGGAATGAGCGCTGACTGACAGAGCAGCGGGAGTGGCACCAGCACCTGCCATACGCGAGCAGTGCTTGCAGCAGCCCGGCGCGGATGAAGCTCTGCGTCCAGCTCTCACCGTGAAGATGATGTAGAGTATGAAGAAGTTGGCCGTCTGGGGTGCGCCAGTGCCCAGCCGGTCAAGCACAGGCGCAAGGCCCTGCCAGCAGCAGCAGCAGCAGCAGCACAAGGGCTTTGGTTTGCCGGAGCAGTGCCAGATCAAGCTGGCAGTGCTGAGCAGCGGTGGCATCTGCAGGAGATGTGGATGGCACACGCTGACGAACATGAACGTGCGCTTCGTTAGCATGCATTCACTTGCTGTTTGTGCTGCCCCAGCGACGCAGCCACAGCAGCACCCGCCCGGGCTGCCCCCCACCCGTCACCGTGCTGCGCTGCTAGAGCACGGCCACAAGCTGGTGGGGCGGCTTTGACAGTGAGTTTTGCGTCCACTTGCTCATTCTCTACTCGCTCTGCTGCTGCTCTGCTCTCGATACATGCCATGCGCAAACAGGGTGTGCGCAAAGTGGTGGTGCGGCGGCGGGGTCCTCAGCACCCTGCACCCCACCTGCGTGAAGAGCACGTTGATCTGGTTGAACAGCGACCCGTGATGAAGCTGGCAAAGAACACAAATATGACCTGGCAGCCAGCACGGGGGCAGCAGGAAAGGGGGTGGACAGGGTGTCAGCACGGGCAGGGTTCGATGGCTGGACGGCTGCAGTCAGCTGCAGAGACGGCTGCAGCAGCGCGCACTCAACATGATGATGAGGGAGAGTCAGTGACAATCACCAGACACATGCTGATGCAGCCCGTCCCTGCTTCTGCTGGCACTGCAGCAGCAAGGAGCTGCACAACAGCACGGTGCTGCTGTTCCCCTGCCACGTGGCAGTTTCCTACTCTCCGCCGATGGCTGACAGTCTCTCTGCGCGCTGCTCGCGGAGCCGGCACCCCCCAGCACCCCCCCCTCGCCGCCTCGCCTGCAGGCCGAAGCAGTGACCCGCCACCCAGCCGTTCAGCACCCCCCAGCACCCCCGGGCACCCCCCCCCCCGGGCAACCCCCAGCACCCCTCGGGCCTCGCCTGCAGCCCGAAGAAGTGCGCCGCCACCCAGCCGTCCAGCTGCGCCGCCCCCACCGGCCCCGCGCGCCTGTTGAGGGCGTACAGATCACCGGCAGCAGCAGCACAAAGAGCCGCAGCGCCAGCCCCGGCAGCACGCCCAGCAGCAGGCTGCGCACGCCCGGCAGCGACACCAGGTCCCCGATGACGGGCAGGCTCTGCAGCCGCTCCAGCTGCGGTTGCATTCGTTTGCGGCGCAGGGACAGCAGGCGGCAGAGACAGGCCAGCAGACCACTCAGCGGCTGTGACAGCTGGAAACGACGCGGATGGTGCATGGTCGGCACGCTGGGTGCCACAGCCTGAGGCAGGCCAGCCGCGGGGTGTCAGGCCCCCGCTGCGTGTCACATGCCGCTGCTGCCTGTCCTACGCGCAGTTTGATCAGCACCCGCTGTAAAGCCCCTCTGAAGGCACTACGCGCTGTTGTACTGCACCACACGCTGCTGTGACGCACCACACGCACGCTGTGGTGAGGCACTACACGCTGTCGTACTGCAGCACACGCTGTACCGCAGCGCACCTGCAGCAGGCCCTGCACCACGGCCACCGGCACCACGTAGAAGAAGGCCAGCAGCACCAGCGCCGTGTACACCGCGCCTCGCCGCAGCCCCACCTCCCAGTAGCGCAGCCCCAACTTGCCCCAGTTCAGGCTGCGGCAGCAGCGTCGCGCCACAAACAAGCAGCGCAGCAGCAGCGGCAGGGGCAGCAGCAGCTTGGCAGCAACATCACCAGCAGCAAAGCAGCGACGGTGTCCTGCAATTGGTGGTAACGCGGCACGGGGAGGTGCCGTCCAAGCGCAGTGCGACACCTGCCAGCGTGCTACAGCAACAGGCTGTCAGTCGTTATATATGCCGTGGTTCAGCTGCACGGCAGGCGCTGTCAGCTTTCACACGCCTGGGCGGCTCACCTGTCGGGAGGCGGGGCCGCAGTCAGCTTCCACACGCCCGCCTCAGCCACGTGGTGACTGCTCACAGCGCCAGTCAGCGCGGCGCGCGTCCTGCGCACACCATGCAGACAACGCAAAACGCGTTGCGCAGACATGGCCGTGCAGCATGCAGAGGCAGCAGCAGCAGCAGCTCCGAGGCAGCCAAAAAGACACGCACACAGTGCAGCCCCGAACACCACCTCAGCCGAGCGTCATGGCAACCACACAACATGAGGCAGCCGCCGGGCGCTTTGCTGCTCTGGTCACGGTCGGGCTGCTGCGTGGCAGCAGGCACCACACTAGGCATGCGTGGCCTCAGCAGCACCAAGAACCGCAGCGATTGGCAGCAGCACTGCTCTGATCGGCCACCGTTTGGCGCACAGCAAGGGCAGGACACACCGAACCACGCAAGCCCACGCACCTGAACGTGACAAAGGCAGCCGGCTGGGGGTCCTCCTGGGCCTGCCTGTGCGCCTCCTCCAGCTGCTGCTGCAGCTGCTGCAGCCGGGCAAGCAGCACGTCGCAGGCGTCGCCCTTGCGGGCGGCCTTCCGACGCCCACCACTGCTGCTGCTGCTGCTGCTGCTGCTGCTGCTGCCACCGCCGTGCCTGCTGCCGCAGCCGTCCGCGTTGATCGCCACAGCACTGCTGCGGCGGCCCGGCTCGCCAGCCACGCCGTTGCTGCTGGCCCACTGCTTGCCGGCGTGCTGCTGGCTGTACCTGTCAGTCGTGCTGCCGTTTGGCTGCTTGTACGCAGCAGCAACCGGCAGCAGCGCGCCGTCAGCACCTACCCCTGCCCCCCTCCCCTGCTGCTGCGCGTGCAGCTGCCGCTGCTCAGAGCGTTGCAGCTGCTCATGCTGCTGCTCAATGTCCTGCAGCTGCTGGTGCTGCGCTCGCTGCTGCTGCATGTGACTCATGCTCGCCACACCACTGCCGTTCTTCTTGGCAGCAGCGCTTGGTGCAGCAGCCTCAGGACCTGCAGGCGCCTCCGCTGCTGAGCTGACGGCGTTGCCTGCACTGCTGTGCATGCTGCCATTGGCGCCGCACCAGGTGCTGCATCTGCCTTTTTCTTGGCTTTGGATGGCTTGGGAAGGGCCAGCTGAGGAGACACAACAGCCCGGCATACGCAGGGCGGGAAACGGCAGGCGTCACACGTCAGGCGGCATGCACAGAGGCAAAAGACGGCAGGCGCCACACGTCAGCATGCAGTGCGGCTGCGCAATGGTGACGCAATGCGCCCCAAAGGCCAGGCACGGCAAGCAGCCACACAGCAGAGACTGTCCAACCTTCCACACCGTACACTGTGACGCTGCACAGAACACACTGTGCAGCACGTGTTGTAGTTTTGAGTCCACCTGATTTACATTGGTGAACAGTGCAGCACACGCACCCCTCGCCGATGCATTGTCCCTTTGCTTCACGTGTCACTGCGCATTGCCGCGGTGCGCTCACCTGCCGCACTTTGACGGGCTCCAGGATCTGCCGGTGCTGATCAGGCGCCTGGGGCTGGTTGCTGCAGCAGCGTGCCAGCGCAGCGAAGGGTGCTGCCAGCGCTGCGGCGACCCTGCTGCGCTTGCGCCGACGCCCTGCTGCTGCCGCCGCATCCAGCAGCTCCTTGCTGTAGTTGTCCAGCAAGTCCTCCAGCGCAAGCCGCGTCGTGTTGTACTGCTGCACCAGCCTGGCGATGCGGGGGCTGTAGCTGACGCGTGCACTGCCACCACGTTGTGGCGGCCGTACACCTCCTGGAACTCGTGCAGCACAAATTCCTGGCGACAGGCGCGGCAGCGCGCGCGCGTCCGCCAGCAGGTGCGGCAGGCAGCACAGGGGTGAGGTGGGCAGCCGGGCTGCCCAGGCGGCCAGCGCATGATCGGAGCACGGACAGGCTTTGGGCAACGCAGCATGCACCAATGCCATGCCATGGTAAGATAAAAGTGGCATCCACAGGCGCGGCCCTCACCGCTGACAACCTCAGCCACCTCCAATGCCATGCCACGCTGCAGCGACACGGGCGAGCTGCGAGTGCAGCTGCCGCGCCGCCCGCACTGCCCCCAAACCAGCACCCCACCTTACCCAACAACTGCAGCCGCAGCAGGCTGGAGAGGCGATCAACCAAGCAAGGCTGCTGCCAGCTTGCCCTCAGGCTCACCTCCAGCGTCATGCCCTGCTGCTGCATGGCCTTGGCCGCCCGCCTCCACTCGCCGCTGAGCATGCCGATGCCGCCCACGCCAGCCGACACGCCCTGAGCCTGCTGCGCCAGCAGCGCCACGTCCAGCGCACTGCCACCCAGGGCGGCACAGTCGCCACCATGCCGCCCATCCTGCTGCTGCTGCTGCTGCTGCTGCTGCTGCTGCTGCTGCTGCTGCTGGGGAGCAGGCAGCGCCAGCCATGCATGGTGCTGTTACTGCTGTTGGCAGCCGCTGGTGCTGCCGTTGGTGGTGCTGCAGCACTGCGGTACCGCAGCCCAGCCTTGTCAAAATGTGCATGATGCTGCTGGTGCTGCTGCTGCTGCTGCTGCTGCTGCTGGCTGTCGGCGCATGACTGATCATAGCCCGCAGCAGCGCTGCTGTCCGGGGCATGCTGTGAGCCGAGCGCCGCCGCTGCTGTTGCTGTGCTGGGCAGCACGTGTATCGCAACAGCGTCTGGTTGCGCTGTACCGGTGCCTGCTGCTGCTGCTGCTGCTGCTGCTGCTGCTGCTGCTGCTGCTGCTGCTGCTGCTGCTGCGCTTGGTCCTGATCAGATGACTCACCACCACCACACCATCCTCAGCACCCTCTGCCACAGGGCCTGCGGCCGCTGGCCGTGAAACCTTGTGCCTCCAGTGCCTCAACCTGCTCCGCTTCTCGTCGTCTGCTGCTGCTGCTGTGCCCTCCTCGTCGCTGCTCCTGTCCTTGCCCTGTGCTTTCAACCTGCCGCCTGCGAAGAACTGGAACCAGGTGGCCTTCAGGCGGCGCTTCACACCGGCGGGGAGCAGCCAGAACAGCGACGTGTGCAGCACCTGCACCAGGCACACAAAGGTGCACACATTCGCAAACGACACGGGCGGCGTGAGTGAAGCTGCTGGCAATGCCGCGCTGCAGTTGGTCCACGCCCAGCCTTGATGCAGCGGCACATACGTTGGTACGCAGCCTCTCTCCAGCAGCACGCGCAAACCAGTTGCGCGCTGCCTGGCCAGCCTCTGCGGCCTTGGCGGGACACCACCGAAAGCAATGTCTCGCACTGCTGCCGTGAGACCAGCAGCAGTTACTTCCAGCCTGACACTGCCGCAGTAGTGTCACAAGCGCCTGCCGGACTCAGCGCAGCGTCGGCGCCACAGCAGCGCCGCGCGCCGGGGCGTGCCGCACCTTGTCGATGAGCGTGCCACGCGGCAGGCCCGGGATGTCTGTCAGCAGCGCGGTGTGGCTGGCGCTGTCCAGGTTCATGCTGCTGCTGGACAGGTGGGCCAGGTACAGCCGCAGCGCGTCACTCGTGGCAGACCACAGCAGCTGCAGAGCAGCAGCAGCAGCAGCAGCAGCAGCAGCAGCAGAGCGAGTGTGCATGGAAAGGTGGACAAAAGGGCCTATCACAGCACGGCATGCATGTTGAGGAGCCGCAAGTCCTTGCAGCTGAGGTGTGTGCGAGCAACAGGCGCAGCCGCAGCGCTGCACTGCGGCACACCACACAGCACAGCAGCAGCAGCAGCAGCAGCAGCAGCAGCAGCAATGCAACTGCGAGCGTGCCAAGGGTGGCCTGCTCATGTGCTGTGTGGGTGTCGGCTGCAGCTCTGCACGCCGCCCAGCCGCAGCCGCAGCCCTCCGCCGCAGAAGCCACGACGTCCCACTCCAAGTGGCAAGCACCATACACCACACAGAGCCTGCTGCTGCTGCTGCTGCTGCTGCTGCTGCTGCTGCTGCTGCCTGCTGCTGCTGCTGCTGCTGCTGGCGTAGCATCCATGAAGCGCGCACCTTGAGCGTGAGTGCGGTGACCACGTACACGGAGGCCAGGTGCACCCACAGCAGCGGGCTGCCGGCGGGGATGTTGGCCATGCTGAGCACGTCCAGGTCGCTCGCGCCAACCCTGGGGAGCCAGCCGGCAGCCAGGCAGCAGGCGCAGCAGGGGATGCGGAGTCGGCACGCGCCAAAGCAAGTGCCAGGCGCAGCGGTGCAGCGCGGGCTCTCAGCCGCGGAGCCCAGGGAGACAGGCGTGCCAGGTGTCGTGTGGCTGGGCACCTCGCAAGCACACCGCGCACGGCGCACCGCCCCGACCGCTGCAATGCGCAGGCAGCCCGCGGCTGGCAACCAACGCAGGCATCAGGCACAGCGCCAGCTGTGCTGCATGCAGAGGAGCGGCTGAGGGCGGCCCGGCTTCCTGACCATGTGACTGTTGATATGCACACGCAAACTTGCCACCACTGCTGCAGGTCACCCGCCGCCCCTGCCCTGCTACAGCCGCAACATGCCCCACACACGTCCATTGGGCGCAATGCAACGCTGCTGCTACACAGGCTGTGCGCCTGCTGCGCCTGCTGCTGCTGCTGCTGCTGCTGCCGCCTCCGCTCACCTGCCCTGTTCGATCTGCTGTGCGAGGCTGCCAAGGTCTTGCCCGGGGCCCAGCTGCACCCTGGGCGCGCCACCGCCAGCAGCCTGCACAGCGCTGCTGTTGGCTGGCGGTGCTGCCGGGTCCTCGGCCTGCAGCGAGCTGTTGATGTTGGGGACGTTGAAGAACAGGGAGCCGAAGAAGCCCGGCGGCGCTGCTGCTGCTGCGTTTGCTGCTGCTTGGGGTGCCAGCTGTTGCACAGCGGCCGGGTTGGCTGCGGCGAGCAGCTGGGCCTGCCGCAGCTCCGCCAGGTTGGTGCCCTGCACGGCGGCACAGCGCAGTGTGCGCGTCAGTGAGTGACACGCACTGCGGGTTGGCAATGGCTGCGGCGGCGGTGCGCGGAGCAGGTCGGTGTCCTGCGTGGCAGCAACTTTGCAAAGACTGTGTGCTATCACTTGTTCGTGCATGGCTGCTCGCTGCCTACGCGCCAGTGCAACCCCTGCAAGCCTTGGGGCTGTTGCCTGCACACATGGCTGCACTGCCGTGGTGCGTCACGCTGCGCAGCGCACCACTGGCCACGGGCCCTGCTTTACAACCCCATCCTTGCGAATGCGGCAACGCTTCCGCGTGCTGCTGCCGTGCGTGCTGCTGCGCAGGGCACTGCTTCGAAAGCGCGGGGCGGGGTCAGCGTCCATGCGCACGAGCCAGAGGCAGCTGCGCAGGTGCACGTGCGCCGCGAGTGTCGCACGCGCGCAGCTGCGCTGGGGTATGGCACACAAGAACACGCACAGAGCAGAAGGCCAGCGCAGTTGACAGCTGCCCTCACCGTGTAGTTGACTGGCAGCACCACGCCCAGGCACCACACCATCAGCACCAGCAGCAGCTTCAGCGCTGCAGTTGCAGCGGAAGCGGCAGCAGCAGCAGCAGCAGCAGCAGCAGCAGCAGCAGCAGCAGCGGCTGGGCAAACTGTTTGCACAAGCCTGCATCTCGCCGTATGCCTCACAGCACAAGGCATGCTCGCTGAGCTCGGTGGGTGTGACTAGATTGGCATCCAGGCGATCAACACAGCTGCGTGATGCAATGCCCGGCCACTGCATGGCAGCCCCAGTGCAGCGGTGCGCCTGCTGCCTCGCCCATGCAG
>JACERP010000297.1:47500-95060 GCA_014080715.1 Scenedesmus sp. NREL 46B-D3 | reverse complement strand
GGTGCGATATAAAATCCAGAGATATGCAAGCCACGGCACTCATCCTCTTGTTTCAATGTGCACTGCTGGCCCTTGCTGCTGGCAGCGCCACACCTAGCACAGCAACAGCAGATTCTCCTTTCCAGCCATGCCCCTTTCCAGCGTTTGATGCAGCACTAGGCCGCTTCAGCAAGGTGCTCACTTCCAGACTGTCAGCAGTAGCCATACAGACAACCATGCACTGCATCAACAGGAGTTCCAGAAGCTCTGGTGAGCTGCTCTGACGATTTGCCACACACACTGCATCTGCTTCGCATGCAGTGCTGTGCCTTTTCAAAATGGAGCAACCCTTGCAGTCATGCTGCAGAGCAGCGCATCAGCACATGGATACTGCAGGCACCATGCAGCAGCTGCCACTGGTTGATGTAGCACAGAGATCACGTCTGCTCCCATGGCACGTGCCCGCTGCTGCAGGGAGTGGGCTGCTGTCGAATATGCAGAGGTGGCTCAACAGCTGCAAGTAGAGCAGGTGCGTGGGCATGCAGACACGGTTGTACTGTTTGCACCCTGCTTGTACAAACCCCATGCATGCCTTGGTGAGCAGCAGCAGCAGCGCACAAACATGCAGTGACTGTTCCTCTTAGAAGCCCCTTGTCCAGGGACACCACTGTAGGCCACCATGACGCCGCCCGATAACAAATGCCGGGGAGCAGCCCCAGCGCACAACTCAAAGGGACTGTGCACTGCAACCGCCCGTGCGCCAGACGCAATATTGCTGCAGTGTTGCCTGTCATGCTGTTGCAGCTCATTCCTTAGGCGTGTCGTCCTTGCATGCATTTCACTGATTCATCAGCTACGCAGCGATGGGGTTTTACGCAAGTTGCACCTGCCTTGTATGCTGTTTCCCAGAGCCAGCAACCATCTACGCACAGCCTGTGTAGCTGCAACCCGCTGGATTCAGGCGGCTGAGCACCTGGCAGTGGCACTAGATGCCATCACGCTTTGTATGTCAAATGCAGAGCATGTGACATGTTACAACTGTCATGTAACATATGTTACTGCCCACTTGCAGGTTGGAGCAGGTGGCTTGAGCCGGCTGATCACGTGGCAGGGCAGCGACCACAGCCTGCAGCCGGTGCTGTTTGTGAGCCATGTGGACGTGGTGCCGTCGCAGAGGAAACGGTCAAGGTGCGCGCTGCGGTGCGGCGGCTTGCTTCAACTGCACCACTCTTGAGCCACACCACCCAGCAGTTGTTTGCTGCAGCGAGGCGTTCCCTTGCTGCTCACGCCGGAGCATGCTGCAGGTCCAAACCACCAGCTAGGTTTGAGAGGTCTGCCAGGTGATACAAAACGCTCACCATCTCCTCCTCCTCCTCTTTAACAATGCATGATGGTGTTCTGCCCTCCTTCGCATGCTGCTGGCTGCGTGTTGCTGGGCTCGCGGCTGTGCTGCAATGACTCCATGCGCTATTGCTGGCGGTTGCCTCCTGCTTGCAGGACTGGCAGCATCCTCCGTTCAGCGGCGCTGTTGCAGACGGCCACGTGTGGGGTCGCGGGGCGCTGGACATAAAGGGCGCAGCCATGGGCCTGCTTGAGGCCGCCACAGCGCTGCTGCAGGAGGGCTTCCAGCCGCGCCGGACGCTGCTGATTGCCCTGGGCCATGATGAGGAGGTTGGGGGTGCAAAAGGCGCAGCGCAGATGGCGGCGCTGCTTGCTGCGCGGGCGTGAAGCTGGCGATGGTGTGGGATGAGGGCAGGTGCGCGGGTGATGGGCTGCAGCATGGCTGCAACTTCTGCAGTCTAGCTGCTCTGAATCAGCCCATGTAGCTGCTCCTTCAAGGCTTGCTGTAGTGTTGTGTTTTGAACCTTGCCCGGTCCAACTGCTGTGCATGATTTGCAGCAGTTGCTGTGTCAAGGGATGTATAGAGCGGCGAGTCCAGGTACTGCACACAGACTGCAGCGCAATGACAGGGTGTTACTCTTCTTTGACAAACACAATCTTTTCTTTGACGTTTTGCGCCGCCCTCCCCGTATGAGCCTTTCGCTGGCTCCTGATTGGGGTTCCCTCTCCTCTATTGGGTGGAGCCTATAATGTAATGTCACGTGTGACAATCGTGCAGCAACTATCTGGACGATGTGAAACATAAGCAGACACACGGGCAGTGGCGGAGTCCTGCAATGAATTGCATCAGTCGCCGCTGGTGTCTGAAACCTGCCCTGCAAATACCAGTGAGCAACGCTACAACCTAGCTTGACAGACTGCAGGATCAACAGCGCACCCTCTCTGCTGCTGCTGCTGCTGCTGCTGCATGTATGCAGCCCAGTGATTGTTGGGGGCCTCATCCCCCTGCTAGACTCCCCAGTGGCCCTCGTGGCGACAGCAGAGAAGACCTACCAGTCGGTCAAAGTGACGCTACACTCGCCCGGCGGGCCACAGCAGCATGCCGGCAACGGACGGCAGCAGCCTTGCTGCTCGGATGGGCAGACTGCTACTGCGCATTGCCACCAGGCAACCGCCGGCAAAGCTAGTCCCACCCACCAGCCACCTTGTGCTGGGGCTGGCGCATGTCGTTCCGCCGTGGCTGCGGCCGCTGCTGCTGGCGGTGGGCAAGTCCGCGCCCCTTCGCGGGCTGGTGGCACGGGCGTTTGCTGCGATAGATGACGAGGTTGCTGCGATGGTGCGGACGACAGCTGCTGTTACATCTGTGCACGCGGGCGTTGCAGACAACGTGATGCCCCAGGTGAGTTGTGTTGTCGTCACAGCTGTCGTCGCGTTTGAAGTTCCATGTGACATCGACAAACACTTCAGCACTGTTTGGCCAGCAGACACGGCTGCAGTGCTCAGCACGGTGATGGCTGTCACCGGCAACGGGCCTTGTTCAGTGACATGTGACGACGCAGGCAGCCGCTGCTGGCATACCTCAGCCCAAACATTAGATGCGCCATGCAGCCATGACACCAGTTTTGGTATAAGGAATCGCCGCTACCCTATCGGCAGCCACAACTTGGCAGCCACTCTGCTGTGGACAGATATGACACTTGCTGGGTGTAGATACATGTATGTGTTGTACCTTCTGCTACTGCCTTTCCTGCTGCTGCTGCTGCTGCTGCTGCTGCTGCAGGCTGGTACCATCGCCATCAACTTCAGGCTCCTGCCAGGCGACACATCAGACACCATCCGCCAGCAGCTGCTGCACTGGCTCGGCCCTGACGCACAACACGCAGCCATCACCTTTGCTGACAGGTGGGAGACGCCTGCTGCAGTCACGGACCCAGCCGGGGCACACTTTGCACTTGTCAGAGCTGCCATCCAAGAGGCGTGGCAGCTGAAGGGTCAGACAAGCAAGCGTGCGGCACAAAGCATAGGAGGCTCAGTAGGAGCCGCACAGCACGCAGCAGCAGCAGCAGCAGCAGCAGCAGCAGCAACGGCTGCTGGAGAGGTTAGGGGTGACAGTAAAAAGCAGCAAGCCGATGACCCCTTCAGGTCGTCTCCAGCACCTAGCATTGTGGCGAGCACTGGAGCTGGACCGCTGCCTGTGATTCCCTACCTGCTGTGTGGAGGCACAGACTCCAAGTGGTACGCCAATCTGACAGACAACATCCTGCGCTTTGCACCGTTCAGCGTCAACCGCAGAGCAGGGGACTTGAAGCGGGTGCATGGCACAGATGAGCGGCTGTCTGTTGGAGACTATGGACGCATGTTGTGCACATTTAGGGCAGGTATGCGAATGGCAGGGATGCACATGCGTTTGGGGGGTGAGGTTTCATTGCCATCATCATCAGCAGCTGCATCATCATCGTCATCAGCAGCAGAACAGCACAGGCCTGCTGGACTGCACAGCAGCAGCAATGGAGATGCTGGAACTGCCGGCAGTGCACCATATGCCGGCAGGACGAGCAGCAATATTGCTGCTGCGGATGAGCTGTAGGGGCGACTGACGTCTGCACGTGGTGGGCAGTTGCAGATGACGCTCAGCTGCGTCAAGACCGTGCAGCATAATGCCAGCAGTATTGTACAGTAGGGGATCTGCTTTCCCTGCTGGCTTTCCCTGCTCGGTTGCAGTACTGCTGCTTGTTGCAGCGGTGTTGGGGGCAGGCGGGCCTACACCAGGCACTGCATGTGCAGGACTAGGCGCAATGCGGCTGTAGATGCGGTTGCACCCTGTATGCATGGAACGCTGGCTTCACTTAATGCACTACATAAGTAGGTGGGCCTTCTGTTCAGCACCCAGCGCTAGCAAGCAGCAGCAGTGTCAGCAACCAATGGAGCCACTTGGCTGGCGTGGCTGCTGCCACCCGTGAGAGAATTAGGCTTTGATTGGCTCCTCACAGCATGATGGCAATCATGCCTAATTAGGTTATAACATTGGAGTTGTGGCGCCGCTGCTGGCATCCACTGACAAAAAGGTTTGCAAGAAGGACATGTGGTGCCGGTTGTGGTGGTCGTAGCGGCAGCAGTGGTTGCGATAGCCCACTGTTGGGTGTTCTTTGTCGGTGCTTGTGATGGGAGGTGCGTTGTTGCCTGGCTTCTTGGTTCTGTTACCACCGCTGTGCTGCATCTGCATGCCCCTGTCTGGACGGAGCTGCTTTGGATTTTCACTCTAAATCAGCTGTGCTGTGCCTTGCTTGTTTACGTGTCATATCTTGCTTGTGCCTCAGTCTTCCCTTGGGGAGGGGGGAGAGAGCTAGGCTACACACAGCGCTCGCACTGAGCAGATGTTACAGTTTGAACGGTAGATGCAGCATGTAAAAGAACGGATTTAACGGCTCCTGGGCTCCAGGTAAATGCAAAACGTCATACCTTCAAAGCAATGCTTGACCAGGAGCGGCCCGCTCAAGCTCTCCTGGTGCTCCGAGTGTGCTGCCATGCAGGCAAGCCGGCCAGCATCAAAGCATCATCTTCATACGCACCTGTACCGCATGTTGTGAACTTCAGGGTGAAATGTATTGCAGCTGCTGTGTGCATGCCTGCTGGGAAGTGTGTCAGCCTGAGGTACTGCGCTGTGAAATGACAGCTATTATGTCAGCTTGCTGGGATGAGTCAGTGTGACAGTTACGGTATGTGTCATGAAAGGCCGGGTTGGCAGCAGTAAGGAAAGATTGGAATTAGGGAAACTATGTTGCGGCGCTGTCTCAGCGTTTGCAGACCGTGTGGTCGTCTAATGCCACAAGATAACAAATCCAGTGCTACAGACATAAATCATCCTCTAACATGAATCTAGCAACTCTCAGGCCAATAAGGTTGGTTGCCACAGAACCCCATAGCAACGTTCTTAACATGCAACCCTCTCACTATGTCATACTGGCAGTGGCTGCCTGATCACTGGTCATGACCAGTCTTGCGCGCAGAGGCCACCATGCAAACACCGGGCCAGGGGTGAACTCTACTTGTTGGAAGGTGACCAGGTTGGCTTCGAGCAGTGCAATGGAAAGGGGGCCATAACAACATAGTGTCGCCATCAGCACATATAATGAGAATGCATACGATAACGAACACACCACCACTGCAACCGCTGCCAAGAAGGCTACACGCTGGCTGTAAGCTTGGCACATGCCAGTGTCACTAGTGCTTACTGCATACAGACCAGAGCCTCAAAGCTGCCAGACAGAGTCTGTGTCGTCAAGCAGCTGCAGACTGCTGCAACACCACACCACATGCTTGTGCAGCAGCGGCAGCAAAAGCAGCAGCACGTCATCAGAAAACCCCTCCCAACATCACTACTGTTGACACCATACAATCGAGTTCTATCATAAATCACTAAAGATGATCCTCTGAAGCGGCATCCCAGCTCACATCGACACAGCATGCGATGCTGGCTGTCTGTCATGTTGCATTGCATTTGCTGTGGTATTTGACGTGTGCCGGGCAGCAGTTTGCTGCGCATTTGACAAGTACACATGTACAATTCCACAATGTATACGCCTGTTGCACCGTATCAAGCACAAAGCTGATGGCAGCTCCTGGCGCCTGTCCGGTGCTACGCAAAATGCAAACATCAACCAATCACAACCCACACCACACCCCAAAGGCGCATTCCACCCCATAGGCAGTAGGCTACTGCCCAGAACATACACCAGCCAGGTGCCACACTGCAAGGCTTGCAGCACACCCCGCAGCCTCTTTTGGACAGCTGCTGCATCACATCTGCTGCTCATGCAGGCCAACGCCATCATACTTTCAGCCAGCCAGCCACCTCCGGCACGGGAGCTGCTCGCCAGACGCTGTTGCTGCTGCTGCTCCTGCTGCTAGGACTGCTGCACCACAGGTGCAGGTGCAGCTGGCTGGGCCTTGTACGCTGCCTGGATGTCATCCAGCAGTTGGTTGGCCTCGGTGGTCAGCCGCTTGCGGATGCTGCGCAGCTCCACTGCTGCCCCACAGCTGACAGCATCCAGCACAAACAGCACCTTCATGACAGGCTCCGACAGCTCCAAGTACTGCTTCTGGCTCAACGTGGTGCCTGCTGCTGCTGCCGCTGCTGCTGCTGACAGCTGCGCACAAAGGCTGCGTAGCTGACTGGCAGCTGCTGCAAGCTGCTTGAGCGCTGCACGGTGGCGTGCGAGCCGATGCATTCGCCATGCTGCCTGAATGACAGTAGCAGCTGCCTGGGGCCTCATGCTGCTGCTGTTCCTGCAAGCTTTGGCACGTTGCTGCTGGTGCTGTGCTGCTGCCGGGGCAGCTGCTGGCTTGCAAGCAACCCCGTCCTGCCGCTGCCGTGTTGCAGGTGCAGGACGTGGGCTACTGATGGTGTCAGCACTGCTGTAGGACCTGATGTCAGCTGCTGTTGGTGGAGGAATAGGCGGGCGGTTGCAGACGTCCATAGCCTCTATAGTGTCATCGCAGGCAGTGCTGTAACTTGAGCAGCTGGTACTGCTGGTACTGGGCTGAGGTGCAGCTTGGGATGGTGGTTGCTGGTGCCACCGCGTCCTGGGTCTCCGAGACTGGGGCTCTGGATGAGCTGTTGTGACGTGCTTCTTGCCGCTGTGCTGTTGCTGCTGCTGCTGCTGCTGCCTGCAGAAAGAGCAGAGGAATCATATTGAGTGGTGGCAATCCTGCCGTGAGTGCTGTGTTACAAGACGCCTGCGCGATTCGTTGAATCGCTGCACGTACAACTAACATATATTTAGGCTGAATCAAGATGCAGGACGCTGGCAATTCGTCCGGCGAACTTTGTGGAACTCCTGCTGCTCACCTTGAAAAGCCGTGTGAGTCAGTCCAGTCCCTGCTACGTGCTTGGTCAACGCTACAACGTCCCGCTCGGTGCACTGGAGCGCTGTTGTTTGGGCCAACTTGACCCTTGGCAGGGCTTCCTCCTGTGTTGCACTCGTCACAACCCCATGGCATGCCACAGCTGGCATCAAAGCAGCTGTAAGGCTTCTGTAAGCTCCAAGGATCCCAAAACAGAGGACGACCAGGCAATGCGAACATCAGGGGCGTCTGCTGGTTGTAATAGTTCCTAGTAGTTCCCGTGCAAACTGCTAGTAGCGAAGAGTAAAGTTTACTCACAAATATAGCTATAAGTAAAATGTGTGTTGGTTTCTGCGATCAGGATCCTCTCAAAGTAGAGTCGGGCAGTCGAAACCTGACTAACGACTAGCTTCAAGCGCAACTGCGTTGTTAACGGAACAACGTGAGGAAAATTTCATGCCTAACAAGTCGTGATCAAAATCACCCTGGACACCTTATGTACAGGCAGCAGGCCAGCAATGGGAATAGTGTGGCATTGTGTGGAACAGTGTGGAACGGTGTAGAACGGCTGTGTTATGACACCTGGGCACTTCAGGGAGGCGTGCCTCCACGAATAACGCAGCTGCCCATAGGGATTTTTGCTTGCAAGAAACAAAGCTTGAACAAGCTAGTTACCGTCGTTCGGCGCGAAAATTGGGCACAGAACCTGATCTTGTTCACGCACCTACGCACCTGCGTTTGACACATGGGGCTGAATTACTACACAATAGTAGGTGTAGACAAATAAGCTCCTGCGGAGGGTTTGTAGAAGGCGTACAGAAACCAGGCTCGAATATGGCACCCTGACAAGCACCCAAACAACAAAGAATATGCAGAGGAGAATTTCAAGGAGATTGCAGAGGCGTATGACGTGCTCAAAGATGAACATAAACGTCATATGTATGACTTGTACGGCGAAGGTGAGTGCGCAGCAGCGACCATTGAAGCAGCGCCATGTAGTGCACCGTGTATACAGCTAGCAACCAACCAGCACTGCCGAGGTGCTTTGCGTTACCTCATGCAGCTGTTCGCCTTGCAAGTCATGTAACTGACCTCTACGCTGTTGTGTTCGTACCACTATGCATGCCAGTACGCTTACCACTGTGCGTACCATTGTTCCTGCTGCTCCTGCATTTGCTCTGTAGAGGGCCTCAAGGGAAGAGTCCCCATGTCAAGCAGCACCAGTACAGCAGGTGGAGCAGCTGGCAGTATTCCAGGCAAATTCAGCTACAGCAGTGTGGACCCTGACACAGCACGCCGGCTATTTGAGAGCCTGTTTGGAGGTGCTGGTGGCGGTGCTGCAGACTTTGGCAGGCCTGGCAGGGGCGGTCCTACACGTGCTTTCTTTCCGACAGGTGGGCAGCAGCTGCAGCAGCATGTCAACCATGACTCTGTGTTTGCAGCAGCTGACAATACCCAAGAAACATTCAACCAGCATCCGAATGCAATGCTGGGACCACCACCAATGCAACCTAGAGCTCTCCAGAACTTGCTAAAGCTGGCGGGCACTGCCACCCATCATGGCATCATCGTGAACATGATGTTCACTGGCCACTTATCACTACCATGCCGAATGCAACATAGATACCTGCATGTATAACAGCACCTGACTCCTGGTGTCCTGCCCTGCTATTGTATTTTTTCTGCAGGTGGTGGCAGCCCTGTCTCAAATGCTAGTGGCAGCAGCAGCAGCAGGTTTGGCAGCAGCAGCAGCAGGTTTGGCAACAGCCCTGCCAACCAAGACAACGATGTTCACATGACGTGGGAGCCAGGAACAGCAGCAGGCAACCCATTTGCCTCAGCATTTGGCAGAACAAGGGATTTGGCCGGTGACATGGGCCAACAGCATCCCTTCTTTGGAAGCAGCGGCAACCGGCAGCAGCACCAGCGCAAGCGCCCAGGCAGCAGCTGCAGCAACAGCAGCAGTACAAGCGGCTGGGGCAAACCCAGCAGCACTGAGCAGCAGCACCAGCAGCAGGAAGTGGAGTTGAACCTGTCTCTTGAGGAGCTGTACAGGGGTGTCACCAAGGAGCTGAAGGTGTCTCGGCAGGTGTATGATGCTGCTACTGGGCAGGGCTGCCAGCAGGCTGGGCAGGGGCTGCTGGAGGTGCAGGTCAAGCCAGGGTGGAAGGAAGGTGAGCAATCTGTCCGTTTGAAGTGCAGGAGATGTGCTGGAAGGCTTGGCGGTTGCTGCGGCAACAGCGGTTAAATGAGGTGTCCTGAAGCTTGCAGCGGAGCCAATTGGTTGAATTATATGAGCTATTGTGGACAAACAGGTTATTGATTGATTGTATGAGCTATGCTGTGGTTGCAGCCAATGGTACTGCCTCGTTGTTGAGTTGTGCTGCTCAAGCTTGCTGGCAGCTGTGTTCTTGCATGTCAAACCTGAATGTGATCTAAATATGTGAAATGCCTTTCAAATTTCCTGTTGTTACTGCTGCCCTCCTGTTTGTGTCCTGCAGGCACACGCATCACCTTTGCAAGAAAGGGTGATGAGCTGACACCTGGCGGGCCGGCTGCAGACCTCGTATTTGTAGTGAAGCAGAAAGCCCACCCACAATTCACATGGAACGGCAGCGACCTTAATACAGTTATCAAGATTCCGCTGGTGACAGCGCTGACAGGCGGTAGAGTGTCAGTCCAGCTGCTGGATGGCCGTAGCATTGTAGTGCCGGTTGTCCTGCCCGTGAGCTCAGCCGTGAAGTGCGATGGTGGAATGTGTGGTGCTTGTACACTTGTAACTGGGCTGTCCACAGAGCGTAGGCGCACCACGCTAGTCGCTGTCAATGTGGCGGCCATGTCAGTGTGTTCGCATCACCAACATTGCAATGAGTGACTGACACGTCAATGTTTCCAACACTCTACGTGTTTGGTACAAACTGCATGCTGTGGTTGTAACCACACAGGTTTGCAGGGCTGAAGTTCACATGCAGTGACTATGGTGGCCTTACAACACTTCAAAGCCCAGACGATGCCCAGTAACAACAGATATTCGTATTGAAACGCTATCTGTGCTGTACGTTGGTGCTCGCTACAGCGGCCGTTGACTCGGCGTTATCGCGGGGTAGTGCACTAAGAATTGTCCGGTAGCGCCGCTACTTCGGCACTGAAGAGGCGGTATGAGCGCTAAATGAGTGCAGAATATAAAACTTTAGCGCGGTCTTAAAGCAATTTTAGCGCGCTGCTGTTGCCGTAGTGAGGTGACGCCACCTGCCCGCCATGATGTTGCCGCCAACAACCGCCTCTTACGCGCAGCGGTCCTGCATCACGTAATGCCGTCCACAATCACACCAGACAACCATTTATGCCGCAGTAGCGAGATACTCGGACGCTATCTGCTGGCAGCGGACACCAGGTTGGCGCCTTGCACCAACTCCGATGCCCTATTCCGACCACGTAACTCGCTAAGTTGTGGCCCATGGCGTGATTGGTTTTCAATCAGGTTGAATACGGCAACCTGGTCTGTGTCTCATCTGGGTCCCTTCGTGGTTTCACTCAACGCTGCTGGGTATGATGATTGTACAACAACTTTAGTGCCCTATCAGCAGACTCTGCAGCCAGGACATGCTTGGGGCCACAGCGTGTAGTACAACACAACTTCAATGAAGGAAGATCAATGGCGGCGACACGGTCAGCTGCACATGGTTTTCAGCAGCATGCTGGGCATACATCGATGCAACAGTGCAACAGCATGCTGGTGCTGGTGTGACTGCGCCAGCTGTCATGCGCATCATCATCATCATCATCATCATCATCATCATCATCATCATCATCATCATCATCATCATCATCATCATCATCATCATCATCATCATCATGCGCAACAGGCTGTCCTGCCAGGTAGCGGTGACGGCGCAGTGCTGCGGACATGAGTAAGCATTGTAGCAATGCAAAGAGGTGACAGGCGGGGTAATGCACTGTGCAGTGCTAAAAATCAGCAGTACACTGGCGGTACTGACAACATAACAGGACACAGCTAGATATAACCTTGCAGCAATTACATCTGACGTCCTGTCTGGCATGAGTAGTTTACGTGAACCTTGATCCGCTGCAGACCCGGCACCTCTGCTGTGAGCGTCAGGACTGCATTTGAGGCCACTGCGGCAAATTCATTGGTGTAAGATGATTCACGGCAGAACATGCCACAGATCGTTACACAGGAGTGCATATACCCGCCCACATAAACAAGCATATTCCAATGCATGACGTGCCCACCCCTGTGACTACCCTCACGACAAAAAGCATGACAAATAAGCACACGCCTTGCCCTGAACCAAGCAACAAATGTAATAGACTGACAGTCATCAGCTCTTGGGCTCAATTGATCCCTGCTTTGTTGGCCTGACAAGACGGGGGCCAAGAGCATTCACCGCACCTGACCTGCTGCCTCACCAAGCGCTGCTGCTGCTGCCGGCGGCAGCAAACTCTTGCTGCGCCTGCCACCACCCGCCAGCTGCGCTGCTGCCTTCTCCGCTGCTGCTGTTGCTGCGCCCTGCAGCTGCAATTGCTGCCGCTGCTGCTGCTGCCGTTGCTCATGCCACTTGTGCCTGTACAGTAGGCCTATCCTGAACTTCAGGTCAGAGCCCAGGTCTGAGTACAGCAGCGAGTCCGGGGTTTTCAGCAGGTACCGGTCGAGCCCGCCTGCCCTATCGATGGCCCTGCAGGCAGCAGCAGCAGCAGCAGCGGCAGCGTAATGGAGCCTGAAGTGAGGGTGACCATCATGACAATTACCAGGCGACTGCATAACAGCTGCACTGCCTACGCTCTGTGAGTCTGACCCCAGCCTGGGGTGCAAGCAGCAGCAGCACTACATGCAACTGACACTCGGGCACTTGCATAATTGCGGTGTTCGGCAGTCTGTGTTGCAGCCAGTGCTGCAGGTAGATACATCTCACTGGTCATAGCATGCATCTTTGTAGGGCCCAAGCAAGCTCCCCAACCTGCCACTCGTCGGCTGCAAGCACTAGGCACCTGCTGCAGCTGCTGACACACCAAGTTGCTGGCGGCAACACACTTGGCACACGTGCACACACCGACCACCTCTCTGCTTGCCCTGAACATCCTGTTGCTCTTGCTGATCAGCCCTTCCGTGCTGCTGCCCTGGAGGTGCGCACCTAAGTGCTGTTGTTGTCACATTGAGCTGCAGCTTCTCCCCGAGCGCCTGGCTGTAAAGCCGCCGCTTGACTACGTTGGGCTTCCGAATGACTCGACTCCTGCATGGTGTCAGGAAAGAAACAACGACATACAAAAGCAGTGCATGTTTTGCCCGTACCACTGGAATTAGGCGTACAGAGAGCTTGCACCAGATCCCAGCTGCACCATGCCTGGCCTGCAAAGAGACATTCTGCCATACCCTAGTGTTGCCTCAACTACGCAACACCCGGTGGAAGGCTGCTTCCACATGCCGCACGAAATGATTACACCAGCAATAATGTTGAAAAGCCTTTCACGGCCTTGGTATATAGCAGGCCTGGCTTGAGTACTGCTGCACGTTCAACTAAGTGATAGAGGAGCACAAGTGCTGCGCCCGTTGTCACTGCTGGTAGCTTGCTGCTTACCGCACTTCATAGTCCGAGCTGACCCTATTGGCAACGTCTATGCGCTTTCCAGCATACAGGCTCTTTCTGGCTTTCGCTGGTATGTGTGAAACTGCCCGCAGCACATAGCCCATAGGGTGTGGCATGGCTGCTGTTGCTGCTGCTCCTCCTGCTCCTTCAGCACCTTAGGTGTTTGCCCTGCTGTGGCTGCTCCCGCTGCCGTGGTAGATTCAGGCCCTAATGCCGGTGATATCTAGTCGCTAAATGGATTGAGCGTGTGCCGATTGTCAAATGCAGATTAACAGCAGCTTGCAGGTCAGTAGCCTCACAGCAGCATACAGCGCAGCAGAGGCTCCACATAATGCATTCTAAGCAACACGAAGCAAAAGCGTCACGGGCTGGAGCATTCGCATTTGGTTGTTACTGCCGTTGTCATGAACAGTAGCACCGACGTTCGGTGAGTTTGCGGCTGCCGATGCTCACAGTATCACTGTACGCCTGGTGATCAGTGCTTGTCGGTGCTTTCACATCAGTTCAACCACCGCTTCTTGATCTGATGACTGCACAGTGACTGGGCTGCTGTATGATCACATTTCACCATGGCACTTTGACGCGCATTCTTCACCCCACGAAATGAGCGACACTGAGCTGGGCAGCGTGGGAAGCTTTACACACCGTGCTCGGTCCGCGCCATTTATCATAGGTGGGTTGGGACCCTGGTTTCGTTGGACAACATCGCACCCGCAGTATCGTGTGGATACCTGAGCAACCGTGATGTTTTCTAATACCCCTCGACTGCCAGGCAGCGTCAACAGGCCCTGGTATGGCTTGCTGAGTGCAGCCAGGACTGCTGAAATGCATGCATGCCCGCGATAGTGATCATCAGCCTTTCTGGTGTGCTGCTGCTTGTTGGTGCTGATTAGGGATTGCTGGAGGCACAGCTTCCGGCAAAACCACAGTATGCCAGAAGATCATGCACCGCCTCAACGAGGCATGTGTGGCGCTAATACACCAGGACAGGTAGGGGGTGCAGCGGTCACGCTGAGTTCAGACCTGTCATGCAGCCAGAACAGGAGAGCACAGCACAGCAACGTGGTGCTCAGTAGCTGTGTGTCTCCCAACAATCCAGGTGGCGGCTCGATGTGGATTTGCATCATGGGACAGCAGCAGCAGTGGCTCTGAGCAGTACTTGCATGCATGTGATCATTTACACTGATGCCTTTTGTGTTGTGTTGCAGCTTCTATCGAGGCTTGACGCCAGAGGAGATAGAAAACGTCACATGTGAGCAGCAGCAGCAGCAGCAACAGCAGCGCTGACAGCAGCAGCAGCGCACATAGCAACAGCAGTGGCAACAGCAGCGGCAGGGCTGCGTGGCGGAGCAGGAGAACAGCTGATGACGAAGCAGCAGCGTCAGGCATGCCAGCATTTGCATCTCATGCAGTGCAACGCGTGCTTACAGCAGCCACATCTGGAATGCGTCTTTTCTGCGCCACAGCTTGCTTGCGGTTCGCGCACTGCTTTCAACTGGCAGCTGCACAGGTGCAAGTATAGCAGCCGCAGCCGTAGCCGTAGCCAACAGCAGCACTAGCAGCATGGCCGCTGCTGTGCATGCGATGACGGCCATGTCCACAACTCTGGCATGCTGCTGCTGTGCTCCTGCTGCTGCTGCAGCGTACAACTTCGACCACCCTGATGCCTTTGACAATGATGCTCTGCTCAAGTGCCTGGCGGACCTCAAGGTGCGCAGCCAGCAGCAGCAGCAGCAGCAGCAGCATGTTTTGCAGCAGCAGCAGCAGCAGCATGCTTTGCAGCAGCAGCAGCAGCATGTTTTGCAGCAGCAGCAGCAGCAGCAGCAGCAGCATTGTCTGGGGACCTGCGGCCCTCACCACAAAGCACGGCACGGCAACGCTTGAACGCGCAAACCTATCAGCTGCATGCAGTGTTAGAGCTGCCGTGCCCCGCGCTCCACTGGGTGTGTGTTGCCTGCCGAAGACCCTGGCTGTGCTGCACCTGCTGCATCGACTGCTGCAGGCTGGGCGCAGCGTTGAGGTGCCTGTGTACGACTTCACACGCCACGCACGCTGCGAGGAAGTGCGCAAGGTGCGCCCACAGCAGGAGCAATGAGGCAGCAGGAACAACCAGGCACCGGCAGGCAGCAGCAGGCAGCAGCGAACGAGTGCGCATGGTGCGCGCACAGGGGGCAGCAGGAGTGATGAGGCGGCAGACATCAGGCAGCAGCCGGCAGCAGCAGGCCAGCGGCAGCAGCGGCAGGCAGCGGCAGAAATCAGGCAGCAACAGGCCAGCGGCAGCAACAGCAGGCAGCAGCAGCCAGGCAGCAACAGCAGGCAGCAGCAGGCCAGCGGCAGCAGCAGCAGCAGCAGCAGCAGCAGCAGCAGCAGCAGCACAGGAGAGGGAGGCGGGTGGGAGGAGGGAGGAGGCAGGGGCTAGGCAGGGTCCATGGAGCAGCCGGGCAGCAGCTGCTGAGGCCTGCAGCAGGAAGACTATGGCTGGTGCTGCTGGCAGGCAGCTTCGATGCCGCGGCAGCAGTAGCAGCAGAAGCGGCGCGGCCGCCCGCCACGTCTGTGTGTGCACAGTGGGCAGCACATACACACGCCTTGGGCATGTGTGCAGTGGATCGTCCTGCATGCTGGAAGCGAGCTGCAGGCTGGAAAAGAGATGCTGAGCGTGCGACTCATGCCTGCAGCCGCAGCAGCACACCACACCCTCACTCGTTGACTGATTTGTGTGGCACGACTTGTCATGGCGTCAAAGTGACGCCGGCGCCGGTTACGTGGTGACGCAGGTCGACCCCGCTGACGTGGTCATCGTGGAGGGCATCCTGGTGCTGCATGTGCCTGAGCTGCGCGACATGCTCAACATGAAGATCTACGTGGACACAGGTCGGCGGCGCCGCTGCACCGTTGCAGCGTGTTGTTGCGTATTGTTGTCTTTTGGTGTGGACCTGGTCATGAACTCTCGAGTGTGAATGTTTTTGCTGTTTTGGCATCGGGAAGTCTATCTGGCCAGGCCGAGGCAGGTTTAGCCAGCTGGGCAGGAGTCAGCAAGGGTAGAGCAGCGGGGCGTTGAGGTTGAACACGCCGTCACGCACTGGTCATGCTTGTGCAGGAGGGTGAACTGCGGCTGCGCTGATGCCTCCAAGCCCACACACCCTGCCGCATGCCTGCCGCACTGCAGGCGACGAGATGCCGCCGGGCAGGGCGCAGCAGCCTGCTGCGCTGCGCTGCTTCTGCTTCCCTGTAAGCCACAACCATCTAAGCACACAGCTTGGGTTGATGTTCGAAACCGCCTCAGGTGGCGACTGTGGCTCAGCACGCGCCGATCCTATTCCTGATTGTTGACACTAAACTTATCGCTTGGCCCGTCTGCTGCGCTGCTGCAGATGACGACATGCGGCTGGGGCGCCGCATCCAGCGTGATGTGCAGGTGCGGGGCCGCGACGTGGCGAGCGTGATCGCGCAGTACATGCACTTCGTGAAGCCCGCGTTCGACCAGTTCGTGGCGCCTAGCAGGCGGTGAGTGGCGGGCCGTGCACGGCAGCAGTGTGTGATTGCTGCTCTGTTGCGCGTCGGCGTGCGGCGCAAAGCCCACTGTATTGCACAGCATTGCAGGGGGGGTTCCCTGGGTGTACACTGAGTGCGTGCACTTGTGCCTGTGCACACAGGCTTCCGGTGGGTAAGAAGTATTGGTCAATGTTTGCATGCAACAGCAACCGTATGCATGCGTCAGCAACCTAGTTACAGACTAGCCTCACCCAGGAAGCTGTTGATTGAAAGCTCCCCAGCCCCTGGCAATGGCTGTGTGGATCACTGCTTCCCTTGTTGTGCCGCTGCTGCTGCTGCTGCTGCGTGTTGCTCTGCTGTCTGCGACGTCACAGCTACGCTGACGTCATCATCCCCTGGCAGCGTGGCGACAACATCGTGGCAATCGACCTCATCACACAGCACATCCGCACCAAGCTGCAGCAGCACTCACTGAAGCGGCTGTACCCCAACCTGGAAGTAATACCTTCAAACTACCAGGTGTGCTGCATCATCAGTCGTTGTGGGTGGGCTGTGCTGCGTCATCAGTCGTTGTGGGTGGGCTGCGCTGCGTCATCAGTCGTTGTGGGTGGGCTGCGCTGCATCATCAGTCGTTGTGGGTGGGCTGCGCTGCGTCATCAGTCGTTGTGGGTGGGCTGTGCTGCGTCATCAGTCGTTGTGGGTGGGCTGCGCTGCATCATCAGTCGTTGTGGGTGGGCTGCGCTGCGTCATCAGTCGTTGTGGGTGGGCTGCGCTGCGTCATCAGTCGTTGTGGGTGGGCTGCGCTGCGTCATCAGTCGTTGTGGGTGGGCTGTGCTGCGTCATCAGTCGTTGTGGGTGGGCTGCGCTGCGTCATCAGTCGTTGTGGGTGGGCTGCGCTGCGTCATCAGTCGTTGTGGGTGGGCTGTGCTGCATCATCAGTCGTTGTGGGTGGGCTGTGCTGCGTCATCAGTCGTTGTGGGTGGGCTGCGCTGCGTCATCAGTCGTTGTGGGTGGGCTGCGCTGCGTCATCAGTCGTTGTGGGTGGGCTGTGCTGCGTCATCAGTCGTTGTGGGTGGGCTGCGCTGCATCATCAGTCGTTGTGGGTGGGCTGCGCTGCATCATCAGTCGTTGTGGGTGGGCTGCGCTGCGTCATCAGTCGTTGTGGGTGGGCTGCGCTGCGTCATCAGTCGTTGTGGGTGGGCTGCGCTGCGTCATCAGTCGTTGTGGGTGGGCTGTGCTGCGTCATCAGTCGTTGTGGGTGGGCTGCGCTGCGTCATCAGTCGTTGTGGGTGGGCTGCGCTGCGTCATCAGTCGTTGTGGGTGGGCTGTGCTGCATCATCAGTCGTTGTGGGTGGGCTGTGCTGCGTCATCAGTCGTTGTGGGTGGGCTGCGCTGCGTCATCAGTCGTTGTGGGTGGGCTGCGCTGCGTCATCAGTCGTTGTGGGTGGGCTGTGCTGCGTCATCAGTCGTTGTGGGTGGGCTGCGCTGCATCATCAGTCGTTGTGGGTGGGCTGTGCTGCGTCATCAGTCGTTGTGGGTGGGCTGTGCTGCATCATTAGTCGTTGTGGGTGGGCTGTGCTGCGTCATCAGTCGTTGTGGGTGGGCTGCGCTGCGTCATCAGTCGTTGTGGGTGGGCTGCGCTGCGTCATCAGTCGTTGTGGGTGGGCTGCGCTGCGTCATCAGTCGTTGTGGGTGGGCTGTGCTGCATCATCAGTCGTTGTGGGTGGGCTGCGCTGCGTCATCAGTCGTTGTGGGTGGGCTGCGCTGCGTCATCAGTCGTTGTGGGTGGGCTGTGCTGCATCATCAGTCGTGTGGGTGGGCTGCGCTGCGTCATCAGTCGTTGTGGGTGGGCTGTGCTGCGTCATCAGTCGTTGTGGGTGGGCTGTGCTGCGTCATCAGTCGTTGTGGGTGGGCTGCGCTGCGTCATCAGTCGTTGTGGGTGGGCTGTGCTGCGTCATCAGTCGTTGTGGGTGGGCTGTGCTGCGTCATCAGTCGTTGTGGGTGGGCTGCGCTGCGTCATCAGTCGTTGTGGGTGGGCTGCGCTGCGTCATCAGTCGTTGTGGGTGGGCTGTGCTGCGTCATCAGTCGTTGTGGGTGGGCTGTGCTGCGTCATCAGTCGTTGTGGGTGGGCTGCGCTGCGTCATCAGTCGTTGTGGGTGGGCTGTGCTGCGTCATCAGTCGTTGTGGGTGGGCTGGCTGCTCATCAGTCGTTGTGGGTGGGCTGCGCTGCGTCATCAGTCGTTGTGGGTGGGCTGTGCTGCGTCATCAGTCGTTGTGGGTGGGCTGCGCTGCGTCATCAGTCGTTGTGGGTGGGCTGGCTGCGTCATCAGTCGTTGTGGGTGGGCTGTGCTGCGTCATCAGTCGTTGTGGGTGGGCTGGCTGCGTCATCAGTCGTTGTGGGTGGGCTGCGCTGCGTCATCAGTCGTTGTGGGTGGGCTGTGCTGCGTCATCAGTCGTTGTGGGTGGGCTGCGCTGCGTCATCAGTCGTTGTGGGTGGGCTGCGCTGCGTCATCAGTCGTTGTGGGTGGGCTGCGCTGCGTCATCAGTCGTTGTGGGTGGGCTGTGCTGCTCATCAGTCGTTGTGGGTGGGCTGTGCTGCGTCATCAGTCGTTGTGGGTGGGCTGCGCTGCGTCATCAGTCGTTGTGGGTGGGCTGCGCTGCGTCATCAGTCGTTGTGGGTGGGCTGCGCTGCATCATCAGTCGTTGTGGGTGGGCTGCGCTGCGTCATCAGTCGTTGTGGGTGGGCTGGCTGCTCATCAGTCGTTGTGGGTGGGCTGGCTGCATCATCAGTCGTTGTGGGTGGGCTGTGCTGGGGGGGGGGGGGCCATCAGTCGTGTGGGTGGGCTGCGCTGCGTCATCAGTCGTTGTGGGTGGGCTGTGCTGCGTCATCAGTCGTTGTGGGTGGGCTGCGCTGCGTCATCAGTCGTTGTGGGTGGGCTGGTGCGTCATCAGTCGTTGTGGGTGGGCTGTGCTGCATCATCAGTCGTTGTGGGTGGGCTGTGCTGCGTCATCAGTCGTTGTGGGTGGGCTGCGCTGCGTCATCAGTCGTTGTGGGTGGGCTGTGCTGCGTCATCAGTCGTTGTGGGTGGGCTGTGCTGCATCATCAGTCGTTGTGGGTGGGCTGCGCTGCGTCATCAGTCGTTGTGGGTGGGCTGCGCTGCGTCATCAGTCGTTGCACGCGATCCGTCCCTGCGCATTGTTCCAGTTTCTTGCCGCCAGGTGCTTAGTCTTGATTTGCAGCAGCAGGTGTTGCTGGCTGGTGAGGCTGTCGACTCGCTGCAGTTGCGCTTGCGTGTGGGCACCCATGCGCATAGCATACAGGTGATGCGTACTCCACACAAGCGCATGGCCACCTGCGCCTGCACTTCAGAGCTGTGCCGCGCGCACTTGCTGCACCAACATGCCAGTTCTGTGCTGCCCATTGCATCCCCTGTGGCATCTGTGGCATCTGCGTGCAGGATATGCAGCTGACAGCGCCTCACACCATAGTGCTCATGCCCCGCATCCGCCCTGCTCTGCCCGGCGCCGCAGATCCGAGGCATGCACACCATCATTCGCGACGCGGCCGTCAGCAAGAACGACTTTGTCTTCTACGCGGACCGCATCAACCGGCTCGTGGTGGAGGCGGGGCTGGGGCTGCTGCCCTTCAGGGAGAAGACGGTCACCACGCCCACCGGGCACGACTACGTGGGCGTGGACTTCGCGCGCAAGCTGTGCGGCGTGTCCATCATCCGCAGCGGTGAGCCAAGTTGGAAAAAGCTGCCGTGTGTGCATGGCTGCAGCGCAGCTGTGCCGGCAAGGGTGCCGCATGGATCCATCTGGACGCGTGCCGACTGGCCTCCTGGCCTCTTCAGCATCCGCTGATCTGCTGTTTGCTGTGCTGAGCTGCACATGCCATTGCTGCCGACTCTTCTTTCGAAACGCTCCGTGCTGCCAGGCAATCCAATGCAGGCTGCGCCGTGCGCACCGTGCAGTGGCATTGGCTATGGCGCCATCCTGTGTGCACCCAAGGTGTTGCTTGCTTTCCCGTGTCGGCTCAACATGGTCGCAACGTGTGCCTGCAGGCGAGTCGATGGAGGCGGCGCTGCGCACCTGCTGCAAGGGCATCAAGATCGGCAAGATCCTGGTGGTCCGCCACCACGGCCAGCCAGTCAGCGGCCCAACCAGCGGCATGAACACCCCAGCAACATGCGTGTCACCCTGCTGCAAGCGCCAAGCCACAAGCAGCAGCAGCAGCAAGATGCATCAGAGGGCATCAGCAGCACAGCAGCCAGCCCCGGCTCGGCAGCGCTGAACAGCAGCAGCAGCACCAGCAGCAGCAGAGCCGGCAGCGTAGGGCCGTTGCAGGCTTCTCCAACAGGTGCAACAGCAGCAAACCATGCGGGAGGGTACAGCCCTATCCCGGGGGGTCCGGCAACACCAGGTACTGCCAACGGCGGTGGCAAGCCTCCAGCAGCAGCAGTCGGCACCAGCAGCGGCTCCACTGTTCGGCGCCCAACAGCAGCAGAGACAGGCAGGTCGTAACGCCCGTCGCTGCCGGCAGCAGCAGCAGCAGCAGAGGAGAACGCTCGAGCGCTGCCAAGCTTGCTCGTAGCACGGATGGGCCTGCGCATGCCGGCGCTGCCGCTGCATTGGCGCTATGGGCCTGTCGGGTCCGCAGGCGGCGCAGGACGTCATCTACGAGAGGCTGCCGGCTGACATTGCGGAGCGCTATGTGATGCTCATGGACCCTGTGCTGTCGACAGGCAACAGCGCCTGCAGGGCGATTGAGGTGCGGCGGCCCCGCCTCTGCTGGCGTATGGAGGCTTGGCGGGGGAGGGGGAGCGGGGATGCAGCTTGCAGGGCAGCTGCTTGCCTCTGCATGCGTCCGCACCTTGCACAGACATGCAGGTCTTTCCTCCAGATGCTATGCAAGCATCTGTGCGCGTGCCAGCAGTTTGTTTTGCACTGCCCACGCCATACATGCTGCTACCTTGCCCCTGGGCTCGCAGTGCCCTCTGGGCCAACACCGCTGCGAACCATGCACGCTGTTACACCATGGTGTGGAGTGAGGAGCAGTTCCTTGTGTTTGACGCGCCCTAGCATGCTGCTGCCTGTTGTACACCTGTGCACTGGTTGAACCGCAGGTGCTGCTGAACCGCGGGGTCGAGGAGGAGAAGATCTTCCTGCTGTCCATCATTGCCGCGCCCGAGGGCGTCAGCCGCGTGTGCAGCCGCTTCCCTGATGTGCGCGTTGTCACCAGCGAGATAGACGACCACGTGGACGACAAGTTTGCGGTTGTGCCCGGCTGCGGTGAGTTTGGAGACCGTTATTTCTGCGACTAGGGTCTGGGTGTGTCCCTAGCATGGCATGAAGTTGGAGTGTGCTGGAGTCTTGGCGGTCTAGGACCTGATGCATTTAGGTTGGGGTGTGAGGCTGTATTTACGCAGTTTGCAGGGATGTGTTTGGGTGAGCAGAGTAGAGCAGATGTGTCACCTTGAACAAGGGTGGCAGCGTGGTAGTCATGCGAAGCCATTACAAACTGCAAGCAGTCATGCACAGATGCACGGTGGTGTTTCTGCCGTGGTGTAGTGGTTGCTGTGGTGTGGTTGCAGGGGAGATGGCCTCATGGGTGATTCGAACCAACCGTGTGCATGCAGGAAAACATCTGGTGCCGTTGTTGAGGCACACTTGTGAGGCACACTGGTGCCGTTGTTGAGGCGCACTTGTGTGGTTGAGGCACACTTGTGAGGCACACTGGTGCCGTTGTTGAGGCGCACTTGTGTGGTTGAGGCACACTTGTGAGGCACACTGGTGCCGTTGTTGAGGCACACTTGTGTGGTTGGATGTGCAGCAGCGGGCTGCGGTGTGCAGGGTCTTGCTGCTCACGAAGATTGATGTGACATAGATTGTGGATGCAGCATGCAGCATGCAGAGCTCAGCGAGCCAGCATTGCGCAGGCTGGCTGGCAGACAGCAGGCCGCTCCTTGGCTGTGCTGTTGAAACACTGTGTATGCGCTGTTGCCAGAGTGGTTGGGCATGCAGGTCTGCCAGTGCCAGCGTTGCAACGCAAAGTTGTGTGGCTCTGTAGTTATGTTTGGTTGAAGCCACTGTGTTTCAGTTTGTGTCGCTCCTGCCAGGTAGCTGTCGTTGAGCATGCACAGCTGTTCGCAGGAACACTGGGCCTGCCGGCGGTCGGCGGCTGCTTGCTCATCGTGCCTCCGCATTTGCATTGCCACGCTTGGTGCCCGGGATGGCTGGATTTGGTGGTTGGCCTAGCTACCTTGGCGGTGTGCTTGTTTCTTTGGGCGCATGGTACGCACCCATCCTATCGCTCCTAGACGCGTCAAGGAGGCCACAGGTGAAGGTCGCAGACGAGCAAATTGTTGCGCATGGTGGTCTTGGCGGGATTCTAAAGGCTGCGTTTGCTGTTTGTGCGGAATGACGTCATGTGTACTGTGTGTGTGATGGCTGCTGCGGTGCCTGCGGTCAGCTTATGGGAGGGGAGTTGAGCTGAGATTTGAGCGCACCATTGCGTGATCGTGCGATTGCATGTGTGGCGCTGCAAGCAGACGGGCGCAGAGATTGCTGCAACGTGCGGCTGCGGCTCCATGAAAAAGGCAGTAGGGGATCAAAACTTGACTCATGTTGAGCTTGCTTCGCATGCGAGGCGCTGCTGCATCTTGTCACATGCCGTGACAGGTTGAGCAGACTGGATGATGCTGTGGCTTGTAGTCGGTGACTAAGTCATAGAGATCTGTCGGAGGGACACACAACACCTGTACACACTTGCCTCATGTTCGCGGGTCCTGGTTGAATGCTGTGAGGCGATGTGGTGCAGTTGCCAGCATTTGCTGTTACATCTCTAGTTTGCTGCACTCGCTGCGCAGCATCTGCACCTGGTGATCTGCAGCTAATTTCCTGCTCGAGTGTTGTCACATGCCCATGGTATGTTTGCGGCGTCTTGTATGCGTGCGTTGTGTTGTAGGCTTGCGGTGGCTTGTGCTGCTGTTGGTTGGCGGGCACGTCAAGGCTGTTTGCTGGACCCCTTCACATCATGTGCTGATCACAAGGGGCATCAGGCGCTTGCAATGCAAGGCAGCTGCAGGCAGCACCCCTCATGGCATGCGTTTTGCTGTGGCGCCTGTCCGGCCCGTGCACGGGGCATGGAGCTGCTGATGCAGGAGGTCACTGCGACGTTGCACCAGCTGCTTGCCACATATGTGAAAGGTCACTGTGACCTTGCACCAGCTGCATGGAGCTGCTGATGCAGGAGGTCACTGCGACCTTGCACCAGCTGCTTGCCACATATGTGAAAGGTCACTGTGACCTTGCACCAGCTGCATGGAGCTGCTGATGCAGGAGGTCACTGCGACCTTGCACCAGCTGCTTGCCACATATGTGAAAGGTCACTGTGACCTTGCACCAGCTGCATGGAGCTGCTGATGCAGGAGGTCACTGCGACCTTGCACCAGCTGCTTGCCACATATGTGAAAGGTCACTGTGACCTTGCACCAGCTGCATGGAGCTGCTGATGCAGGAGGTCACTGCGACCTTGCACCAGCTGCTTGCCACATATGTGAAAGGTCACTGTGACCTTGCACCAGCTGCATGGAGCTGCTGATGCAGGAGGTCACTGTGACCTTGCACCAGCTGCTTGCCACATATGTGAAAGGTCACTGTGACCTTGCACCAGCTGCATGGAGCTGCTGATGCAGGAGGTCACTGTGACCTTGCACCAGCTGCTTGCCACATATGTGAAAGGTCACTGTGACCTTGCACCAGCTGCATGGAGCTGCTGATGCAGGAGGTCACTGTGACCTTGCACCAGCTGCATGGAGCTGCTGATGCAGGAGGTCACTGTGACCTTGTACCAGCTGCTTGCCACATGTACACGTCTTGCCAGTTGCTGGGAGATCTTGAGCAGTGTTGCAGCAGAGTATGTTGCACCGAGGCAGTTGCCCGTCTGCTGAGGCCATCTGGGGCGTATGCATGGGCCCCCTTGGGGTGCTGATTGCCTTTTCCCATACCGCTAGATGCTGGGTCGTTGTGGCCGCCGCCATCATGCATGGTGCTTGAGGGCGCAGCCGCTGAGCAGCTGTTATGTGATCTCATCAGCGGCATCAACTTGCCCTCCGCAGCATGATGTAAGCTTGACCCGGGTTTGAATCCCGGTCCAACCGCCCGTGGCTGGGCTAAAAAAGCAACTGGAATTGACGGATTTATGCGGGTGGTTTCGGTCGCCCAAACAATGAAGAGGAAACTGGGTACAATTACAAGAAACCCTCATGAGCGGAACAACGGCTCGCTGGGCTAGTGCCTGAGGCAGGCTCAGTCCTGTGCTACTGTATTGTGTTTGAGGAGTATGCTGCCCCACAGAGGAGGGCCACAACCCCCATCCTGGTTTGTTGCGTGGTTCACCGTGCCACCTATGCTGCTACCAGATGTTGCCCTTTCGCATGGATTCACCGCTAGGCTATGTTGTGTGTTGGCTGCTTGTATGTGCATGCTCTGCCTCCCTTTCCCCCTTTGGTTGTGGAGAGACATTTTGGACCCCATGAGCCTTGTTTGGCTCCTTTCTGAGTTCTGAGCTCTCTGAGCTTGTTGAGGTTGCGGCTTCCTTCGTTGATGGTCTTCTTTTGAGTTTTGTGGACCCATGAGCCTTGTTTGGCTCCTTTGCGGGTGGGCCAGTGGCCCTACTTTGGTAATTCGGTAATTCGGTATTGTATTGTATTGTATTGTAAGAAGCTGCAGCACTGCATGGCAAGCGCGAGTGCCCCGTTCCCTCCTAAATGCGCTACCCGCCACAAGCATACACTGCTGCACACCCAATGCAACACATCACTGGCCCTCTGACGAAAACAGCTAGGCTTCAGCAGCATTGGGCCCATTGGGCTGGATGATTTTACAGCTAACCAGGATAATGCGCAGCAGCTGACGTTGGTTGAACCTCATAAGCTCTTGCAGAGCTCAGCAGTATGTGAAAGCATGCGAAGCAAAGGAGAGCCCACAGCCCACCACAACTCAAATGTCCACAACTTGGAAGTTTACATGGGTAAATTCGCCCGGGAGCCAATGACAGGCTCATTGGGCAAAGAGCAAACCAAAGCAAGCCAGAAAAGAAAAAGGACAAAGCCATCCCTACCAGATCTCAACACCACCCGCCGTCATGCAGCTGCGCTGAAGAGTGTCACTGCACCTTACGCAGGATATACAAGCAAAATAACTTCACAAGCACCAGTTCCAAGCAAGAAGCTTTCAAGAGCACCAGCCCGTCCCCGGCCAAAGAAGCACATGTACATCAGGTGGACCGCAGCGCACACGCGCGCTCAACATATACGCAGCGTCCCAAACATACTCCACCATCATGATGCAAGGAAACTGTGGCACAGGCTGTGACGAGCTGCAGCACTGAAACGGCCATGGCAAGCACATGTGAGAGGACACGGCACTAGCATGCAGTACACTAGCAGCCCACCCCACCCCCCGCATGAAAGCAAATGACTGCTGCTGCTCATGCATGCAACGCGGGCATGTGGGGGGTGCATCATTATCACCATCACCATCATCATCATCATCATCATCATCATCAACATATGCATAACCCATGCTTAAGCCATAGCTGTGGATGCATGGTGGTTCCATGACAGTTGTCATGCTAGCCGGTCGTGCCATTTCACGACCAGTGGCACAGCAAAATGAGCAGCAGCGCAGCAACCCAGCAGGGAAGCAAAGCAAGGCAAAGCAGAGTCGCCCGACCCCCTCACATGTGGAATGGTGCGACCACCATGTACAAGCACTCCTAACCCCATCACTAAACGCACAACAGCAGTTCCACTGTGCCGAGCCCGGCCTTGTGCCAAGTCTTGCACTCAAGCTTTGAGGGTGCTGTGGGGGGCTGCAGGATAATCTTGAGCCTGCTCTACCTGGCATGCAGCCTTGAAGTGTACCCGTGCTGACAGCCACGCTGGCTGCAAGGCGATGCCAACAATGCCATGGTAGAACAAGGAGGAGCCCGGCAGCCTGCCAGGCTGCAGCAGCCCGGCGTCTTCCAGCTGCGCCGCCACTGTACATGTAACCATAAGATTGCCGCCACTGTACATGTAACCATAAGATTGCCAACAATCATATGTGGGGATGGATGCCGAGACAGGCTTGCACATACACACAGCCCCAGGACTTGCAGCAAAGCCTCACCCCCTTCCTCGGGCCAAAAGACACCTGCAACACGACTGCAGCTGCAGCGATATCCGTAAATGCCGCCATTCACTTGTAGTTCAAGTGGTCTACAGACACTTCTCAAGATGCCGGCACCCCCAGCCTGTCATATGAGGTGGAAACCTGCAGTCTCTCTTGTAACAACCGTCATCCGTCAGCGCGAACCGAGTCTGTCTACCCATGCATCATCCTGCAACGCCAATGTCATATACCTCAAGAGCAGCCCCTGCAGCCTAAACAACGTATCCCCAGTGATAGACCACCATGCACAAGGGTTCGAGCGACTCTAGGCGGCAGTCAACGGAACCACCAGAAGCGCATGGCTGGGGGCATGCATGCAGCTACCTGCTGGTGTGATGATTGACGGCTGACAATTGACAGCCGGCGTTTGCACACCACTGGCAGCGTGCACAGCAGCAAGCTTAGGCCATGGAAACCTCAATTGTGGGCACAGCTGTGCCCCACCAGGGTCCTCACAGGATTGCCGGCAACGGCGCAGCCACAGGGCTGCTGCTGACAGCGTGCACACCAAGCAGCATGGAGGGCGGCAACAAAACAGCGGCTCCAGACACCATCGCCCCCAGTCCGTGCTTGCTGTCATCCAGGCGTCGCCAAAACATGTGTCAGGCGCATCAAGCATGCACATGTGCTGAACGTAGCAGCCAGCACTGAACATGTCTTACTGCCAGAACGGACCGTACGGCTGCAGATTGACAGGTGTGCGTGCCAGCAGCTCAGGCAGCGCAAGGAGAGGAGCAGTCCGACATGCTCGACTGTTTAGCCAACCAGGCGCACACATATGTGCTGAGCTCAGCAGCCGGCACGCACTTGTTATAACGTGCGTCACTGACGCACCACGAACAATGTGTGTGTGCAGCACCAAGCAGGCACAGGCAGCCGACCTGACAAGTGCGGCATGCACTTGATATGTAGACGGCGTAACCCATGCTTGATGCTTGACGCTTGCTGCATGCCATGCTGCCATGCATTTGCACTGAACAGCAGCATCGCAAGACACACATGCTGCCAGCTGCATGCCATGCTGCCGTGCAGTTGCCACCTGCCTTGGTGCCGCTTTTCACGGCACTTGCTGAGCTGCTGGGTCACCCCTAAAGCACTGTCACCAGCGCCTGACCACCGGCACTCGCACAAGCGATTGCCGCCCTTTGGATGATGCTGCGGCAAACAAAGGTAGCCAAGCACCAAAAGACAGTTTGTTTTGTGAATTTGCGTTCGCATATTGCTCGCAGCAAACAGGCACGCCAAAAGCCCTCGGGTGGTTGTGCACACACATACATTCCAAACATTAGCTAACCCGCAGCGCTCACACCCAGTTCAAACCCGAGGTCGTGTTCCTGCACTGCTGCTGCTGCTGCTGCTGCTCTGCATGTCACACTGCACGGCAGGTCACCACCGCGACTGCTGCTGCTGCTGCTGCTGCTGCTGTGCAAAAAGCATTCTGGACTTGGTGGCACTGCCTCTTGGCCAAGATGCATTCCCGCTGGACTGCAGGCGGTTGATGCCCTCAGCATTGGATCACCATGCAGCTTGCATGAAGGCTGCTGCTGCTGAGGTGCAGCCTGCGCAGACCTCCACCGCTGTCAGTGTGCCGGCCAGGATCCCCGTTCGACGTTTAGGCTGCTGACACAGCTGCTGCTGCTGCTGCTGCTGCTGCTGCTGCTGCTTGTAAGCTGCAGTCTCAGCTGCTGCGCCGACTACTTGTTAGTCAGCAGCCCTTCAAACTCGTGTGCCACCACCACCACCATAGCCACAGCTGCTGCAGCTTGCAACTGCCCGAATCTGATGCTGTGCTATCTTCTTGCTGGCCAGCATGCCTTGCCAGCCAGCACGCAGGCTGCTGACACCGCTGATGCTGCGTTGCGATCGCCAGCCGACCCATCTACCTGCTGGCCAGCATGCCCTTCCAGCTTGCATGCGACACCCAACAACAACTGATGCTGTTGCTATCGCTTGTACTGCCAACTCAGCTGAAGTACAATTGACATGCTGGACAGCATGCCCTTCTGGCTGGTGTGCTGCTGCCACTGGGCAGCATGCAGCACCCTCCAGCGCTGTCTACTTGCTGGCCAGCATGCCCTTCTGCCTCCTGTGCTGCTGCCACTGGGCAGCATGCAGCACCCTCCAGCGCTGTCTACTTGTTGGCCAGCATGCCCTTCCAGCTGGCGCGCAAGCTGCTGACGCCATTGGTGAGGCGCCCGCGCAGGCTGTGCTGCTCGCTGGGTGGGTCGTTGAACAGCAGCCGCTTGTGCCACAGCAGCAGGTTGATGCTGTACTCACCAGTCTGCGACAGCAGCAGCAGCAGCAGCAGCCAGTTGTCATCAGTATCACCAACAAACGGCAACGGACTCAGCAGGTTGGTGCTTCCTGTGCCGGTTTGAGATTACCAGAGCAGCAGCAGCAGCAGCAGCAGCAGCAACAACATCAGCATCATGGTTGGTTGTGAGCTGCAGCTGTATTGTCAGTCAAGGCTGATCAGCACAGATTGGCAAGTGACCAACTTGCTAATTGTTCCTGCGCAGCATGCCAGGTGCAGCCATTGCCGCTGTTGCTGCTGTTTGTAATTACAGACTGGCCATTCTGCTATGCTGTCCGCCGCGTAGCGCTGACACAGGCTGAACAGCGCCCTTTATTACACAAAGGGTGACACACAATACCAACTGCTGACCTCACTCGCGGGCAGTTCTTCGGCCACAAAGCGCAGGCGCTGCATCTCAATGACCTGGCACAGGTGCACACAGGAAGAACAAGAGCAACACCTTGTCAAGAGTTTCTCATTCCCTTCCGGCTCACCGACTGGTCCTTGGCCATGATCTGCATCGGCTGCCCCTCGCTGAACTGGCACAGGTCGAGCGACAGCAGGCTGCTCAGCTGCAGCCGGTACGTGCTGATGTTGCACCAGTGCTGCCACACATGGTACGTGTAGACGTAGTCCTTGCTGAGCACCACGCTGCCTGCGTTGGCAGGGCTGTCAAACCAGCGGCGGCGCTTCTCAGCTGTCATGGGGTTGCCTGCAGAGACAGGGACAGCAGTCGCAGCAGCAGCAGCAGCAGCAGCGAGCCTCCAGCGCCTCGTTGGGTAAGAGTGGTGTGGCGAGGGTAAGCCGATGCTGCATTGCGACCGAAACTACCTCATTGTATCAATACACCTCCGCTGCAGTCATCTCTCACGTGCTGCGTGTGTGTTGCTGAACGGTCGCAGCTCTTCCGTGTCTTCCACAAGAGGTAGCCCTTGGCCTGCATGGCAGTGCAGAGTCGCACCGCCACGCAGCCCAGCTCGCAGCCAGCTCACATGAAGCCACCGCCACCCGGCGCTCACACCCCACACCCCTCGGCGCTAATTCCATGATACCCTGAACAACACCGCCAGAACCACCAGAACCTGACAACATCGCCCTGCAGGGCGTCACGCAGCAGCCGCATGTCCCGCTCTTCCTCCTGGGGACTCTGGCTCGCAGCCCAACGCAGCCGCGTCAAGCAGTTGGCCGGCCAAGCGAGCGTCGGCACATCCACCTAAGCCACCCAGCCTGAACCCTGACCCTGTTACCCACTCCCTTGAAACCCCATACCACGCCGCTCACACTACCAGCACTCACCGTGTTTGTCCTGCAGGGCGTCGCTCAGCAGCCGCATGTCTCCTGCGCCTCCCACATGTCGGCTCCTGGCCCGGCACAGCCACGTTGACCAGCTGGCTGCTCGCCAGCACCGGGTTCAGGAAGCCAGCCACCTGGCCGTTGCTGGTGCTGGGGCAGACGCGCGTGGTGCTGCTGAACATCTTGGCTGCTGCGGTGTAGCCGATGTTGACGAAGCTGCAGCGGGCGGGGTGCATGAGGCAGGCCAGCAGCAGCACGGCAGGCAGCATGAGCATCACAGCACAGTCACAGGCGATGCACGTCTGGTGCACAGAGGTGTGCGGCTCTTTTAGTGGATGCAGGCAAGGCTTGGCCCTGCTGTCAGCACACCAACATGGCCAAGACATGAAAGGTACCGTTTAGCGGTGCTGCCGCCGCTGCTGTGTGGCGTCAGGTTGCGACGCCAGCTGGCCTGCAGCAGGCGCGGCGGCGCAGCCACATCTATGGAAAGCACCAAGCCATGCAGCAGCTACCCATGCCCACACAGCAGCTTGAACTGCCCCTGCTCCTGTGCACAAGTGGTGCGGCAGGGCATGCATGGCTGCCCAAGGCTTGCTCAAGTCGCAGGCCAGCCCACAGCCGCCCCCGACACATGCCAGAACTAAACGGCCACCGCTGGCATGAACCCAGGGTGCTGCAGAACCCTACACCTGGGTGTTGTCGAGGCCCATCCCTGCCAGCTCATTCGTATGACAGCCAGCTGTGCGTATGCTGCTGGGGCCGCACGGGGCGGGCCCCGAGTCGCTGACGCTGCACCACCACGGGACAGCCCCGCGCCCCACCCCTGCAACCTGACCCTGACCCTTCCAACAATATCGCAATTGAGTCTGGAATACTGATGAAGCACCAGCGCACTGGCTGGGCATTAAAGAATTGTAATTTTATATGTAGTTTTTTTAATCATATCAGCAAACATGGTGTTGTTGATTACAAAATCAGCGCACCTGGTGGGCACCAGGTCGCTGACGTTGAACCACTCGTGCCCGGACCAGAAGTCGGATGCCTTGACGTCGCGCTTGAAGCGGCCCTGGAAGGCGATGTGCAGGAAGCGCTTCTTGCCCTCAAACTTGCCCTCATGGGTGTTGCCCAGGCCCCTGCAGGACACACAGCAACAGCAACAGCAATTGCTTAAGAAAACAGCACAGCAGGATTGGTCAACACCCCTTCCACCTGCTGGTGGTTGGGGAAGGCTGCTCGCAGCCTTAAGCCAGTCCGCGTTATGATGCTTGGCGCAGCCATAGTCGGTTTGTGACTGCACACATGCACACGCATTGATGCTGGCATCGCGTGATGCCTGGCAGCTGCCCTGCGCTTGCTGCTGCGGCTGCGGGTGCTGTCAACGCCAGCGCTGGCACAGTTGCTGCAGTGGTGCAAAGGGCAGCTGTGGTTACCGCTGCAAGGCACACTGGCCAGCACCAGAGTGTAGGCGCCGCCTGAGCTGTCAGCCATCTCCAGCCTCATTGCCTTCAACAGGATGACAAAGAGCTGCTGGCAACGACCGACGCCGCTGCTGCTGCTGCTGCTGCTGCTGCTGCATCTGCATCGCTGGCTGTGTCACCTGATGTGCAGGTGCACTGTGCCCTTGAACAGCTCAGACTCGTACGGCACAGGCTCGTTGGTGTTGATTGGCACTGGCTCGCTCAGCTCTGTGCTGCCGCCAATGTCCTGCAAGCAACACAACATCATCCACGACGCGCAGCAAGTTTGAACAGCAGCATGGGGCGGGGTGTGGGCGCAGAGCCAGACAGCTTGCTGCTGCGATGCTGCGGCACCCTAGAGAAGCATCTTCAAGAAAGCAGGCGTTGAAGAGCAGTGTTACAGTCAAATGCACCACTCTCAAGCAAATCAAGGCTGCAGGACTACGTGTAGTGCTGGATTCTGTTGCTGTCTGTTGGCTGTTGGCCACAGCAGTGGGTTACTCTGCTCTGCGCACCAGTCGGCCGGCGATGGGATTGCGCATGACCACTACTGGACTTGTTTCTGTCTCATCAAATTGCTGCCGTGTAGGGGCAGCAGCCTCCAGCATGGGGTGCGGTCTGATGTCCCAGTCCTCGTTTCTGCATAACACAACCAATGGTGCGTTGTGCTGTCGGCTTCTCAGCGACGCGCAATAATCAATTTAAATTGTACACCTTCACTGTATTCATTTACCATCAGGGCCTAACCACGCCTGAGTAGTGTGTGCATACGTTCTGCCAGGCATTGATGGCCAACATCAACAGCGCACCGATGCTGCTTCGCCTCAGATGCCATCCTAGCCAGAGCCAGGGCCTGTGGCGATAAATGATCTACTGTGCTATCAGCTGCGACGCCCAGACTAGCGAGCTTGCTGACGGTCTCGATGACTTTCTGCTTGCGCTTGTGCTTCTGCTTGCCAAGCACATCATCCGCCGCAAACGCAACTGCATCTACCTCCGTCATGTCTACGCAAAAACGGGAACAGCAGAGTCCTCACAGCGCTAGGCGCGGCTGTGATGGTCTGCACTCAGCGTGTGTATACCAAGTGTGTCGTCTGCAAACTGTATCAATGATATTTTTCAACATAATATATCAGTTCAAGAAGGCGCCTGCCGTGTCATTAGTCTGATTTGTGTTGTTGGCGGGGGCAGGTGGTTGGCGTTGGGTGTTGCAGCTATAACAAGACGTGCCAAGCCTCACGGACAGTTCAATCCTCTGCCAATTCAATTGCCTTGATTTAATTCTGCACGAATTCTGGGCTTGGTCCCAACGGTCAGCAGACACCAGAAGTTCTGTGTCACCGTGGCACGTGAACATGCATTGCAAATCATGAAGCCCGACAAACGTAGTCATGCTTAGCAGGAAAAGAACCAACAGCATCGTTAGCCCAATGATCAAAGGAACTGCAGACAGTTGTGCACCGCAGCAGCTGCTGCTGAGGTGTGAAATTCTGTCACAGGCAGCAAGGCATGCAAGATGCCATAACAGACATGATGCATGCAGGACTGTGTCCTATCACATGAGATGCTGAGGTGTGTGATACTGAGTGCTGCACATCATGCCCAAACTTGGTGTGAAGTTCATGGTAAACTGTGTCACTGACCATCACGCATGCTCGTACAGGAATCGTAGAAGGGGGAGAGCAAGATGGCAAAGTCAGATTAGGACCTTGCAGCTTCTTACGTCGGTAGTGGCAAGGTGGGAAGCCCGTTGAGGTAAGCTTACGCAAGGCACAGTGAACAGTACCAGTACCAGTAAGAACCTGACAGTGTGAACCTAGGCGCTCCGGCAAGCAACATCGCCGCAGGATATCCACTGCAGCCCTAATGCCTTGAAATAAGTTGTGTTGCAAGCAGAACTGCCGGTTATGGCCCCACGACACGGTGTTGGCCCAGCGACTAAACACGCGACCTGGTTCTTAAGCTGCTGTGCAGGCTTTTACCATTTCACAGAATGATGTAATAAGTTAACTGCAGCTATTTCTCAGCTGGTCGCGGCAGCAACAGCACTTACACCTCCCGGCAGGCCCTGACTCAGGGTGAGGGAGGCCCTCCCTCCGTCTGAGTGTGAAGATTTCCGCCGGGCTGTACCTGAAGATTTCCGCCGGGTAGTGCGACATGAATGTGTCTAGATTTAAGTCGCGCGAGGGCCCCTGAATAAAGCTATCCAAGCAAACTTGCGGCTCGAAAGAGTGGAGTGGACTGTTACGGTTTCATCGGCCGGTCGTTGGGGTAAACACCGCCGGGTCCAAGGATGCAATTGCAAGTGTGGGGGATAAAGCCAGGCGTCTGTCAGCACGGCGTCTCAGAACGTCCGTCAATCATCGGCAACCCCGACACGGGTGTCTGAAGATATCGTAGCTGAAGGCACTGTCCCTGTTCGCTGCTCCCTCAGCAAGCGCATCTCAGTCTTGCTGCCTGTTCACCAAATCCCTTTGGCACTCACGAGAACACTTGTTTAAGCAAACCGAACGAGATCAGTTCGTCTAGTGGAATAATGAAGAGTGCTGAAGCAGTACTCTGTATCTGCACGCTGTGGCTGATAGCTGTGAGTGTCGCATATCATAAGCCATAGTACGGCAATGCCACTGCCTTGCAGCCTGGTGGCTTGTCCACGTGCTGCACAAGTACTATAGTTCCTAGCTAGCAAGCTGCCATGCCATGCATGATGTGTTCCTTCCTCCTTCTGTCCTTGCGTTGTACTTTCCACACATCTGCTCATCACAGCCTGCTGGATGTGCCTGCTGCAGGCTGCTGCTGCAGGCGCCGGTACCAACAGGTGAACTGCAGCATTGTGCTGCAGGCTTGTTGTGTTGGCACCGCGGCCGCCTACTCGTTCAGTATTGGTGCATCCACATGCAGCTGTGCCAGGTGGCAACAACTAGCCCACATGTGCAGAGAGCTGCCTTGCATGTACTGCACAGTGCATCACCAAGCCGAACAACAAACAGCAGAAGGCAGCGTCTCTGCCAGACAGTGTCTTTGCGCCATGTTGCGTCGAGGGGTGACACAAAGATATCGTTGTGCCTCCATTACTAGGTGTTTGTGCATCTGCTGCCTTGCTGCAGTGCTGCACTCAGCCATTCATCCATTAAGGATGCAAATGCTGCCCTGGGTCGCCGCACACTGCTTGGGGTAGGTGTGACTGCTGTCATGTGCAGCTTGTAGCCTTACCCTCTACAGCTCACTACCAGTGGTGCTGCTGCAGGTTGAAAGCATGGCAAGCAACTGTTGCAGCTGTGGTTATGCAAGCACAATGCAGCTCGTGCCACAAACCTCACAACTGCTGCCCAGCAACATTGACGTTATGCTGCTGATCCTTGAGCCATGAGGTATCAAACACAGACGTGGCAAAGTGCAGACAGACATCATCAAATGCGCAATGCGCTGTAGCAAGGAGCGCCCATGCTCTTCAGCTCTCTTGGCAGAATGGGGTGTGAAACCGTTGCATATGTGGCTTCATCAGAGGGCTTTGGAGTACTACTACAGGATTCAGCGTATGCAGGGCGTTCGGCTGCCAAATCAAGTGTTTACAGCTGAGTGGAGGCGTCCTAGTGGTGCTGTGGCGGTGACACCGTGGCACAAGTATGTGCAGAGCCTGCTGTGCAAGTATGGTGTGAATGTTGTGACCGCGGAAGGCAGAGCCAGTGCGTGCAAGAGCCATGTCAACAAGCAGGTCAAGACACTACATGCTGAAAGGATTGCATGTGAAACGTTGGAACACTCCACTCTGAGTCGGTATGTGGCTCATGTGCATCCCTCTCATGTTGATGCTATGGGTTTCAGGAGGCCTAGGCCGTACTTGCGTTCAGTGGCAATTCCACGTGGTATTGAATTGCTGTTGCGTGTTCGCATGGGTTGTCTGTGTGTACATGAGCGTACTAGTCAGTTTGGCGGTCGCAGAGCTAACTCCACTTCAGGATGTCCTTGTTGTGGTGCAGAAGTTGAGTCTTTGTCACACTTCATGTTTGATTGCCCTGCTACTTCTGCTCAGAGGGATGATATGTTTGCTGAGATCAGATCCCTGCCTGGTTGCGCTGAAAAGTTGCGCAGCGTTTTGTCCATGGCTGATTCGTCAATCAAGGTGTTGTGTTTTGTATCTGATGATATTTGGGGCAGTTCTGGAAGATGTCTGATGGTGTCACCGTGTATTGCTGCTTTTCTTGTCAAGTCTTGGGATGTGCGCAATGCATGCAAACATTCTGGAGCAGTGCTCCCTCCTCTTTCCGCCCCGGTGGGGCGCGGGGCCGATGGCGCTGATGCTATGGCTTGAATGGGTAATATGATGATGATGACAGACGTGGCCTTAAGACCCCTGCAGTTACATGCAAGGTTGCAATGCTTGCAAAGACTGTACAGCAGCAGTGTCTTATTCGTGCCCTTGGTCAGTTGTACACCTGCATTCCTGTTTTTTTGCCGGGATCACGGAAGCGCCACTGCTGCTGCGTGTGTGCTGCAGGCCGGGGAGCACCGCATCCCCCGCCGCAGCTTGACATCTGCTGCGAACGGCAAAACTGGCGATGCGTCTGACACCAGCGATGATACTGATGAAGGGTTTGGCTTCATCGTGGCTCGCAGCGTGAACAAAGATGGCACTGAGGCGACCATCTTCAGGTCCACAGGGTAATGCTGCTGGGTGGCTTCGCTGAGTAGCTCCCCTGGCATTGCACCGTGGCTGCACCATGGCCGCAGCATCATTGTTGCGTGCAGCTCAGAGACAGTTGATACACGGCGTATGTACGCAGTAGTACTTACAGAATAGCAGCAGTTCACGGAGGTGCCTGCAGCATTATTATCTAGACTCTCTCTCGGAGTACTGCTTTGTGGTGTGGCAGGGGCAAGTGGTGGGCGCTGGTTGTGGTTGTTCAACTGTTTCTGGACAATTGTAGAACAAGACCCGGCTTGCATTGCAGTCAGGTTGTAGCCCTCAGCCCTAGGGGCACATTCGTGACTGCATCTGCTTCTTGTGCTAGGAAATCAGCAGTGCCATTGCTATACGGTATGATGCACAGAAGTGCCCTCCATGTGCGGTTCTGGGTTTGGTCCGGGCAGTCAGCATCAACCAGTGTCACATTCAGTAGATATGTGACATGACACGGTACTAGCATGTGTAACACCATCATAAATAACAGATTGTGCCACGTGAACATGCTGCAAATCATGAAGCCCAGCAATTGCTGAAGCCAGCGTTTGGGACGTCATGACTCATGACTCATGATGATCAACAGGCCTAGGCACGCCACAAAACGTTGTTACACAGGCTCAGGATTTGCAGACCGCAGTGGACAGCCTTAATGCCAGTAGTGGCCGCTAGTAAGGTGTGCAGCGCTCCATGCTGCTGCACACAGCTTGCTAGTGCCACAGTCAGACTCAACGGCTTCTGCCATCCAGTCACCAATCCTCGCTTTGGCGAGGGCCCATCTAGCGCCCCTGCCTGCCCTGACGTTAGCTCACACGTGTGGCTGCAGGGTGCATGGCACAAGGTGTGCATTGACACGTATGCCTCCGCTTCTGCAGGTGGCTACGTGGGCACACCCCAACCCGCGAACCGACCAACCCGCATTGCTGCGCGTATTACCAACCCTACAAACCCACTTGCAGCTGCGGATACCGAAGTTCCTGCCACCACTGCAGCACCTGGTGGCCCCACTGAGATTGAGGCTGCACCGTCCAGCGGAACAATCACTGGGTCTAGCCGCGCCCAGAGACGTCAAACCAGGGATGAGAACAGTTGGGGTTACCAGGTGAAGTTGTTTGGCCCACGCAGGACAGCAACCACCGTCGCCCAGGTGCGGGCCGCAGGCCTGAATGCTGTTGCACAGATGTCAGGAGGAGATGTGCCATGCGACTTGCTCACAGGCAGGGCCTTCTGGGCGGGGCAGACAGCCATCGTGTTCACCATGCCGTCATCGGCAGTGCGCCAGCTGACAGCATGCATGGTGGTCATGCTGAAGCAGCAGCTTCAGCGTGTACTGCACTGGCGCGCTGTATTCACCTTCAATGGCGCAGTCATCCTGTCAGCACGCGGGGCTCATGCAGGCCGCACTCAAGCGGGCCGGCGTGAGCAGCTGAGCGCCGGCCTGGTGCTGTCTAACCAGTATGCTGTGCTCGAGCCTGATGCTGAGTTGTCTCAGGCCGCATTACCGGGTGACGACTACGCCGCTGAGGGCTACACGGAGGATGAGGAGGATGAGCTTGTGCCTGCATCCGAGGACGAGGAACAGCAGCCCGTAGGCACTGAGCAGGCAGCACCTGCTCGGCGCAGCACAGGTCAGCAGCAGGGCTGCAGGCACAGCCAACGCTCCAACAACACCAGGCCCAGCCGCAGGACCCTGCAGCATCGCCGCCACCGCCCCAACAGGACACCGGTGCAGCCAGGTAGCAGTGGATAGGTGTGCGGCGTCCTCAATGTGAACAACATGCCCAAGGCAGGTCAAAGCCTGGTGGAAGTTTGCCAATTACTCAAAAATCTGCGCTGCGACATCATGGGCTTTGTGGAAACCAAGGAGGCGCCAGGGAAGCTGCGGCCTGCCGATCTCATTCCGGGCTACACATACATCAGTAAGGCCAGGCCTCTTGGGGAGAATGGGTGTGCCAGTGGTGGTGTTGCGGTTGTTGTGCATGCCGCTGTTGCCAATGCTGTGAAAGTGTTTGCTTTTGCTGATCAGCAATACGAGGATGCACTGTGGCTAGTGATGCCAGGGCAGAATGGTGCTCCTAAGCTGTTTATTGGAGTGGTGTATATGCCTGATATGAACAAGCATGCGCCAGTGAGGAGGGCTGCTTACTCAGCGCTGCAGGAGGACCTCGCATACCTGTCGAGCAGAGGCTCTGTGTTGATCATGGGTGACTTCAACGCCAGGGTCGGGCAAGGTGCAAGCCCCACAGATCGCATTGGCATGCATGGCGAAACAACCACAAACAACAATGGCGAACTCCTTCTCTTGCTGCTCAATGCCGTCAATCTCTACTCACTGAATGCCCGCACAGCACCCACCTCTCCCCACCAGCACATCACATGTGACAGGTCCCACAGGGGCACCGCGCGGAGGTCCCTCAATGACTACATCATTGCGTCTGCTGACATTGCTATGCCGTGCCAAGCTGCCGCCAGGCCAACAGCCAAGGTTGGGCCATACACAATGGGTTCTACTGACCACCTGCCAGTGTCTGCTTGCATTCAAAGGCCTGTGGCACGTCGCCCTGCAAAACAGGTCAAGCTGCGCCTCAATGCACAGCCGAATGATTTCAAAATGCGCAATGGGGAGCAATCGGCCGAACTTGAGGCGTACCAGGAGGCCCTGGCACAGCTGGGCGCTGCTTATACGTCCACTATTACCGTGCTACAACAGCAGGTTTCTGCAGCTCAACTTCCGGCCAATGCTGCAGTACAACAAGCACATGCGCAGCTGCTGGGAGCGCTTCGTCAGGCGGTAATGCCAGTTTTGGGTTTAAAAGGGTCTGGGTTGGCAAGTCCTTCCCGTGGTGGACACAGGAGCTGACAAATGCTGTGCAGGCCAGGGTGCAGGCCTTTACACAGTACAGGGAGTCCGGCCTTGTTGCAGACTGGGATGCATTTGATCAGCAGCGCAAGGCTACTGCACAGCTTATCAAAGCAGCTGAGAAGCAGCACAAACAGCGATGCGAGCATGCAATCACTGCAGCGTACAGAGACCGCTTAAATGACGACAGCACGCTTGGGGAGAAGGATATGTGGCAGCTTGTGCGTCGCCTGTGCCCTAAGCATGCCAGCGAGGCCGTGTACAGTGTCATGCAGCACCCCTCAGGACAGACGGCTTCAACCCCTGCAGAAAAAGCAGATGCATTCAAATGCCACTATCAGCGTGTTGGTAGCCATGCAGCGTTTGCCGCCGCAAACCCCCAGTTCGACCCAGCGCACATGACACAGGTTGCCGCCAATGTACAGCAGTACCTTCATGACTCAACCGCACCTCATGCTGCCCCACCCTGCCCGCTGGACTTGCCCATCACTGCCGCCGAGGTTTCTGCATGCTTGCAGCGTCTACGCACAGGCAAAGCTGGCAACCCTGCAGAGGAAGGCATTGTCAACGAGCTTTTGAAGTACGGAGGCAACACAGTTGCAGACATGCTGCTGCAGTACTGCAGCCTCATGTGGCAGCTTGAGCAGGTACATCAGGTGCCGGGGACAGTCGTCAGCATGCCTAAGAAGGGCGATCTGACAGACCCAGGCAACTACCGCGGCATCACCCTGCTCAGCGTGCTCTATAAGTTCTACACCAGCGTCCTCAATCAGCGCCTTATCAAGTTTGCAGAGGGCGAGCAGCAGGAGCAGCAGCAGCAAACACAAGCACAGCAGCAGCAGCAGCAGCAGCAGCAGCAGCAGCAAGGCCAGCATTCAGCACAACAGCAGCAACAGCAGCAGCAGCCACGCGCAACTGCTGCTACAGCAGCAGCGGCGCCGCTGCTGCACGAGAGTCAGAACGGATTCCGCCCCAAGCGCAGTTGTGCTGACCATCAAAGCGTGCTCAGCGAGGTCCTTAATGGCAGGAAAGCTGAGGGAAAGGAGTCATATGTGTTGTTTGTTGACACCTTCAAGGCATTCCCTACAGTCTGGCTTGATGGCTTGTTCCAGAAGCTGTGGGATAAGGGTGTGCGTGGCAAGATGTTCCGTGTCTTGTACAACTTGTATCAGGGCGCGCAGCGTGTGGTGTCTCATGAGGGTTGCACCACGGATAGGTTCACCTGCGACCTTGGCCTGCATGAGGGTGATGTTATTTCGCCCACACTGTACCTGTTGTTTATCGACGACTTGCTGCGTGACGTGCATGCAAAGCACCCTGGCGTTACCCTCATGGGCCCTCGTGACGAACCTGCAGGCCAAGTTGTGGCAGCCATGCAGGCTGATGACTTTGTTGCTGTCTGCGGGTCTCTGTCTGAAGTTCAGGCTGTGGCTGCAACTGTTTACAATTACAGTTGCCAGTGGCGCTTCAAGCTCCACAGCTTGAAGTCTGCCGTCATGCATGTGCTGCCAGCAAGACAGACCAGCCAACTGGTCGACTCCGGCATTGTTTGGAACAATGTCCCTGTGCCTGTTGTATCGGAGTACTGCTATCTTGGCCTGTGGTTCAACAATACCTGTACATGGACCACACATTTTGAGAAGATGCTGGCTAAGGTGCAACGTGTGAAGGGTGCGCTCATGCCAATTTGGAAGAGCCGCAGCATCAGTGTGGAGGTTAAACGCATACTGTTGCTGACGTGTGTCCGTCCCATTGTCGAATATGGCAGTGAGGTTTGGTTTCCGTCCACAGCTAGGCAACTGCAGCTGATTGACAAAGTGCAGACAGACATCATCAAATGCGCAATGCGCTGTGGCAAGGAGCGCCCATGCTCTTCAGCTCTCTTGGCAGAATGGGGTGTGAAACCGTTGCATATGTGGCTTCATCAGAGGGCTTTGGAGTACTACTACAGGATTCAGCGTATGCAGGGCGTTCGGCTGCCAAATCAAGTGTTTACAGCTGAATGGAGGCGTCCTAGTGGTGCTGTGGCGGTGACACCGTGGCACAAGTATGTGCAGAGCCTGCTGTGCAAGTATGGTGTGAATGTTGTGACCGCGGAAGGCAGAGCCAGTGCGTGCAAGAGCCATGTCAACAAGCAGGTCAAGACACTACATGCTGAAAGGATTGCATGTGAAAAGTTGGAACACTCCACTCTGAGTCGGTATGTGGCTCATGTGCATCCCACTCATGTTGATGCTATGGGTTTCAGGAGGCCTAGGCCGTACTTGCGTTCAGTGGCAATTCCACGTGGTATTGAATTGCTGTTGCGTGTTCGTATGGGTTGTCTGTGTGCACATGAGCGTACTAGTCAGTTTGGCGGTCGCAGAGCTAACTCCACTTCAGGATGTCCTTGTTGTGGTGCAGAAGTTGAGTCTTTGTCACACTTCATGTTTGATTGCCCTGCTACTTCTGCTCAGAGGGATGATATGTTTGCTGAGATCAGATCCCTGCCTGGTTGCGCTGAAAAGTTGCGCAGCGTTTTGTCCATGGCTGATTCGTCAATCAAGGTGTTGCGTTTTGTATCTGATGATATTTGGGGCAGTTCTGGAAGATGTCTGATGGTGTCACCGTGTATTGCTGCTTTTCTTGTCAAGTCTTGGGATGTGCGCAATGCATGCAAACATTCTGGAGCAGTGCTCCCTCCTCTTTCCGCCCCGGTGGGGCGCGGGGCCGATGGCGCTGATGCTATGGCTTGAATGGGTAATATGATGATGATGAGTCAGACTCAACTGCAGTGAGTCAACAACAAGTACTGCACCTGTTGTTGACCGCACCTTCAGGCAAGTACCAAGACAAAAAAAACCCGCTGCATCTCATATATTAGCAAACAGAGTGTGCTGCAAGCAAACACTGCCAATTGTGGGTATCTTGTCCACAGTATTGGCCCATTAATGGTTGCCAGCCAATGCCGGGCAGCAGGCAAGTGACAATGTCTTCGTCTAGCGGTGCTGTGCAGGCTGTCCTATGTCACAAGGTGGAACCAAAAACAACCGCAACCAAATTGTGGGCAAGTCGCGGCAGCAGCAGCCATTCGGAAGAAAGGCCATCGATGGCGTAGAAGAACGTTGTTGTGTCTGCAACCGTAATGATGGTGATCACCAAAGTTACAGCCATACCAAAATTTGTAAACACATTTCATTTTATTTGACTCGTCAACCGGAACACCTCACTGTTGGGGTTTGCCTTGCTGGCGTGTCTTCGTAGTGGCCGCCGATCGTGAGTCCAAGGATGCACATGGAGGGATGGGGGTGGGGGTGGGGGGTAGGGGCTACGCCAGACGTCTGTCAGCACGGCATCCCAGGACATGCTGCATACATCGGCAAGTCCAACAACCATTACTCCAATATTGATTGATTCAAAGCTGACAACACATTCTCCCTGTTCGCTGCTACCTAGGCAGCTCGATCTTGCTGCCTGTTCACTCAAACTCCTTCGGCACTCACGATAACACTTTTAAGATAATAGACCGATAACAATTGGGTTGCTTAGATGCACGATGAAGACAGCTGAAGCAGTGCTGTGTGTATGCGCTCTGTGGTGGGCAGCTGTGAGTGGCGCCTATCACAAGCTTTAGCCATAGCGGGGTGTTGCATGTAGCTTGGTGTTGCAAACACATGCTGCAGCTTACTTGCCGGCGGCCTTGCCACAGAATGCATGCTGTGTTCTTCTTCAGTTTGTGGGCTGGACTTATCCAAACATCTGCTCATCACAGCCTGCTGCATGTGAATGTTGCAGGCTGTTGCTGCAGCTGCCAGCAGCGACGTTGACAGGTGGGTGCCAGCAGCAGCAGTACTGCATGCTTACTACTTTGACAACGCGGCCGCCGACTCATGCAGAAGCAGTGCATCCACATGCAGCCGTGCCAGGTGGCTGCAGGCAGCCTGCTGGAAGTGCAGAGAGCTGCATCGCAGTGCATTGGCAAGCCAGCGCCTCTGCCAAACAGCGTGTTCGCACCACGCTGCTTCAAGGGCTGACACAAAGAGGTTGCCGTGCCTGCGCTTCCAGGTTGAACTAGAAACACTCTCTGCCTGTGTATGCTGCCTTGCTGCAGTGCCGCACACCGCCAGTTGACCATCGGAGATGCGATTGCTGCCCTCGGGCGCCGCACACTGCGTGGGGTGCGTGTGACTGCTGTCATGTTATGTGCGGCTTGCAATGCCCACTACAGCTGAGAACTACGCTGCTGCAGGGTAATCGATGGCGCGCAACTGCTGCAGCTGTGGCTTGCAGACACAATGCCGCTCATGCCACAGTCCTGATGACTGCTGCCCAGCAGCACGCCGCTAAGCCTGACGAGAGTTGAGCCTAGCTATTCATATTTATATCAGCTGCTGCTGCAGCAGCAGCACCAGCAAGAGGCAGCTGTCCTGCCAAGTTAGGCCGTCGCAAACATGGTGGCCGCAGCATTGTTGCCAAAGGCAGCACCAGAACACGGGGCAGTTAGGCCGTCGCAAGCTGCTGGCAAGGCGCATGGGCGCGCACATCTACGCACATCATGCAGGGCAGCACACCTGGCAGCTGGTACAGGTCTTTGATTGCTGTTGCTGCTGATGATATTCTAATACTGTTGCTGCTGCCCAGCAGGCGCATGGACCGACTCATGCACCTGTTCGCTGGCGGCCCGCCCGCTACGTCCCTGCCCCAACCACAACAGCAGCAGCAGCCCCTGCTGCACAGTCTGATGCTGCAACCGCAACCGCTGCAACAGCTGCCCACCCTACAAGCGGCAGCACAGTGCCCTCTTCAGCTGTCATCATGGATACTCCAGCTGCTGGCGACTTCGCAGACATGGTGACCATCAGCCGAAGCAGTGTCAACAGGCCGACCCCACATGAGCAGCCGGAGGCTGTACGCCAGCTGCGTGTGGTGTACATGAAGCCGCCAAGGCAGACGGTGAGTGAGCCCAGTGCGACAACTGAATATCAAATACATGTGCATGCGGACAGCCTGAGGGAAATGAGGTTGCTGTGCATGTGCACGTGTGTTCAACATGACGGATCAGTGATATTCATATTCAAGGTGAACTGCCACAGTGTGTACAGCGTGGCTCCTGCCTGGTGTAGTTTGGTGCAAGGCCTCCAGGCCATCAGGGAGCTGGGCAGCTGCAAGTGCCAGCTTGTGCATTGGAGCCTGACTGCAGAGCTAATCGCAGGTTGAAACATTATCCGTGCATGTCTGATGTGGTGCTGAGCCGTTCCCGCTGCTGTGGCGCAGTCGTTGGTGCTGGCCCGCAGCATGAAGGGTCATGATTGGGGTTCCCATCTATTGACTGGGTGAAGCATGTAATGTAATGTAAAGTCATATCATGGCTGAGTGCAGCAGCCACAGCCAACATGTGTCACACGCAACCACCTGCTTGCTCCTCATCATCCCGCTGCTGCTCCTCATCGTGCTGCTGCTGCTGCTGCTGCTGCTGCTGCAGGTCAGTGGCCCCGACAAGTCCACACCAGGAGCTGCTGCAGCTGACAGCTCGCCTCCTGGCAAGGCAGGCAGCGGCAGGACACGCAACGGCGTGAGGCTGGGCAGCGCCGGCGACGGCGCGGGTGGCGCTGGCGGGGCTGGGGGCGGGGCTGGTGCAGCGGCGGGGCCCATTGGCCGGGCGATCGGCGCGCCTGGCCCGGGCAGTGCTGGTCCTGATCTGGGCGGCCGCTGATGGTGGCGTGTGTGTGGTGTCAGAGCCGTGTGTGCATGGCGGGGTTGGGTGTGGCTCGGCGAGTGCTGTCAAATTGCGCAGCTGGGGTGGACCGTGCGAAGCAGCTCTGCAGGGCTGCCTGCGGGTGCAGAGTGGCACATCATGATTGGCTTCAAAGATGCTCATCATGATCATGATCCTCACAGCACACAAGTGGAGGCTCGACACAGAGTAGTGTGGATGGCTGCTTGGTGGTCACAGATGGGATGCTCGAGTTTGTTTCAGGGGTCTGCAGGGCTTGTTCAGAGAATGAGTGCCAGCATGCCGCTTGGACGGCTGCTGCTCAGCTGTTCTCGCACCATCAAACAATAACAACGCATATGCATGCATGCATGCATGCGGCGTTGGATTGTCACATGGATGCAGTGGAGATTGCAGCTGGCGTCGCAGTTTGGATGTTACACGACGGGAACATTGCCCGTTGTTCGAGCCGCCATCGATGCGAGGGGACTGCAACCAAAGGACGACAGGAATGCGGCATGCGGCATGCAGCAAGCACAAACTTGTGACAGCAGGCTTGAGCACACCCTGCTGCGACAGTTGCGGCGCATTGGCACGCCTTGCGACCTTTGGTCCTTGGAGTGACAGCGCACAGCATGTGCATGGCCCAGCAGCATAGGCACACAACGGCATGATGCTGCATGCTCAGTACTTGATCAAAGCGTTTAGTGTTCCTGGGACTCTCGATTTTCTTGTGAATCAGGCGGTGTAGATGCATGCGGCTGTGCACTTTGAAACGATGGCATCTGCCCAGCAGGTGTAAGCCTTTGGCTGGCTTGCAACAGAGGTTGATTTGTCTCATGGGTGGAGATGTGGGGCGCGGGGCCGATGGCGCTGATGCTATGGCTTGAATGGGTAATGTGATGATGATGGGTGGAGATGTACAGTAGAGTGATGTTGGGTATGCACTGCCAAGCGTGGCGCACATTGAGGCTATCAGAATCACAATTTCATGTTTCAGATGCTGCAGCTGCTTACTGCGCCCAGTCAGCTTACCCTGCTGCTGTGCATAACACTGCTGCTCAGCAGCTGCACAACACTGCTGCTGGGTGCGGCCAGTGATGTGGTGTTGGCTGTGCACTTGAGCCTCGTCATTCAATGACCCCGTTTCCAAGGGGAAAAAGGAGCAAGCAGGGATGTGATGTGTTTGTGCCTTACTTCAAGGCTATAGCTTTTGTGTTACCATACCCTGCACACCTTGGGCACCTTGCACATGATATGGACGGGGCGCAAGCATAAGCGCTGTGCCAACGCTATCAACGCAGCACACCAGCACACTTCTAGGGAGCATTGCTGTCCAAGGTAGCAGTACTGCTCAAGTATCAGGGTTTACCTACAATGGCTGCTTAGCGTTGTGACAGTGGCAGGAATACAGATGTTTGACAGCGGTCAGCTCTACTGTGTGGTGTTCTTTGCCCTGCCCCCCCACCCCAGGGCCAAACTTTCAAACTCTGTGTTTGTCATCTAAATGCTTTGCAGAACTGCGTAGTGCATGCACTACAGCTGATTGTGCGCTTGTCTGGCATTTACTACTCCCAGAAAGTACTGCATTGTTCTTGCCAGGAGTTGAGCTTGTCAATGTTGGCATGTGCGGCCTACAGCACACATCCCATGCGGTCATTGTTGACAAATGAGATACACACAGGAAGCTCAGCACAGCTGCACAACGTGCGATGCAGCTGTGTTGTATGTACGCTCGCATTTGCAGCTGATGCTGAGCCGCCAAATTAGCTTTGGTTATCCAAACGTTTGGAAAGCCTGTTGTACTGTTCTTCGCTGGGTTGTATTACCACTCTATGCCCGTCGCTTTTGCTTTTAGTGCGAATACCATACTGCATGTACCATGCCATGTTCTGCTGCAGTAACTGATCAGGGGCGACATGCGATGCTGCACTATTTGATGTGGTGTACTTTGCTGCGCGGTGCTTAACGGCATTGCCGCCGCAATGAGCCGCCATTGGCCAAATGGAAGGCTGTTCCTGGTTCGATGGCGCCATGCAGCGCTACAGCATTTACAGTGGTGTGGGTGTGTTCTGTCTCCTGATCTTCGCTGCTGTTTGGGAGCGCAGCCGCTGATACCTTTCAAGACATGGGTACAAACTGTTGTGGGAAGCAAGGGCCAGCGACCATAGCATGGCAGAGTGCTGCGCCCTTGGGCTGGCATCCTGCCGCTGGGTTTGTGAAGGTACTGTGACAAGCTGGAAGCTGGAAGCAGTATGATTTGCCTTGCCTGAATGGCATGCGGCATGATCATGACGACACGTGCATGTACGGTGTGATTGCGTGGCCTATGTGCAGCACTGCAAGCCTGCTGTCAGCAGCAGCAGCTGCTACATGTCCCACATCTTATTTGGTACAGCTGCTGAGCTGTAGCCTACAGGTGCAGGTATCATTCAGCAGTTGGCGCAAGCCTGCAGCAGCCTTAGGGGGTGGGTCAGACATACCTTGCCAAGGAGGCAGCAGCTGACACTCCAGGTCTTGATGCTACAACATGCCATAACTGCATACAGCAAGGCCTAGGCCATCCCTATCCTGTGTGGGGACATCGGGCTGCGTGCATGCAAAGGTGTGCCCTGGAGCATACCATCCTCCCTCATGCAAGCTCTGCTGCTTGCACCCCAATCATCATCATCCATCATCATCATATTACCCCATTCAAGCCATAGCATCAGCGCCATCGGCCCCGCTTGCACCCAATGTGAGTAACAAATGAGCTCTATGCCTTTCGTTGGCTCCTGATTGCGGTTCCCACTCCTTTGTGG
>JACERP010000297.1:0-45000 GCA_014080715.1 Scenedesmus sp. NREL 46B-D3 | reverse complement strand
GCGGCAAAACGGGCATGAGTGAAGAGGCCAGGGTCATTCAGGCCATAGACAAGGCCTCAGTAGCAAAAATATGCAGCGGGCAGGTCATTCTCGACCTTGCAACAGCTGTGAAGGAACTAGTAGAAAATGCATTGGATGCTGGCGCCAGCAGCGTGGAGGTTAGGCTCAAGGAGCATGGCCTGCAGCTCATAGAGGTGAGCAGCAGCAGCAGCAGCAGCAGCAGCAGCAGCAGCAGCAGCAGCCAGCAGCAGCAGCAGCAGCAACAGAGGTACGAGTTGCGTGCAAGCGGTGCGACGTGCATTGCTGACAAAGAGATGAAATGCATCCACAGCAACTGGCACAAAGTAAGGTTGTTGCTGATGGTAACCGCTGCTGTGCATATGTCCTTTTGCACTGCCCAACCTTCGGGTGCTCTCACCCCAGCCGTGCATATGCAGCATGCGTTGTTTGCCCTACCCTTGGCGCTATATTAACGTCATATAGGCATGGCAAGCCTGCGAGCCTGGGTGTGGCAAGTGCACCGCTTGCAGGACAACTGCGATGCAGCTCCTGGCACAGCCTTCCGCAGCAGCAAGCGGGGGCAAACCACCACCGTTAGACTGTACCCGTCCTGCGCCGCCATGCGCTCCAGGTGGCCGACAACGGGCGCGGAATTGCCCCGCATGACTACGAGGCGCTCGCCCTCAAGTACCACACCAGCAAGCTGGCCCAGTTCAATGACTTGGAGGTGTGTGCTGCTGCCGTCGCTGCTGCTGTGTGGTGGATCAGCGCGGTGCATCCCAGGACCCCACCTGCAAGCTGGCCGGCTGTGTGATGCCGTGTACGCTTGTCGTAGCCCTGCCAGACAGCTCACGTGCTGTGGCGCTGTGGAGCACACAAGGAGCCAACCAGCATGACTGTGTGTGCGTGTTGCGATTGCACCCTGCTGCTGCTGAAACAATGGCAGGCAAGCAGCAGCAGCGCGCACGATACCAGCTTGCAGGAGCAGCTGACAACCGCCTGCCATCAGCACTTTGCATTGGAACGCAGCTACAGGCAACAACAGAGCTGCCAGGGACCCCACTGGCAGCAGCAACAGCACAGGCAGCAAAATGCCGGTGCTGGCCCCATCTCGCGTCCTGCAAGCCACTAGCCCCAGTGCCTTGCATCGCTGCTCATCGTGGCATGTCCTGCGTGTGTGTTTTCCTGCCGCAAGCATTGCAGCGGCTGCACACGTTTGGCTTCAGGGGCGAGGCCCTCAGCTCCCTGGCGGCACTGGGGGAGCTGTCGGTGGTCACACGCACTGCAGAGCAGGTGAGGTTTGAACCTCGTTACATCGGCGTGGTTCTGTTGCATTGGGGCATTGGCTGTTGGGGGCCCACCACAGACCTACAACCAGGGGGGGGGGAGGGTCTGGCGCCCCACCTGATTCCCAGAGGGGGTTGGGGCTGTCTTGGCGAGCGAGCCCAAATGCATAGAGAGGGTAGGGCTTCGAGGGGCCTCGGCTAGCTGTACTGGTGCTCCTGATGTACAGCCTATTTCAACCAGGGGGTGGGGTTGCTCGACAAATTGAGCCTAAACGCGAAGGGGGGGGTGGGGGTTGCTGCGAAAGCTGCGTCCCCCCCCTCCCCCCCCGGGTATACATGTGGTGGGCCCCTGGTGTCATGTTGGGTGGCGAATTGGGTTGGTTGAACTGCAGGAGCATGTCAACAGTCACACAAGCGCCGCAGAGCCTGTGGATGGCCGGAAGGGCAGGCACGCAATGGCACGGCTTTTGTGCTGCCTGCTCAAACCATGGCAGCAGTCGGCAGGGAGCAGCGGCTTGCAATTCCCGAGGATTGTTCCCTCACACTCCTGCGCACGGCTGCAGTGTACTGCTGTCCACTGGTGCATTGTACTGCTGCACACCCCTGCAGTGCACTTCTGCACACCCCTGCAATGCACACCCCTGTGCTGCTGCAGCAGCAACTGTGTGCACGTGGGCATGTTGGCTCTCCCTCAAGGTACATGCTGCCTTGCCCCTTCCTCCTCAGCACAACTATACAGCAAGTGTCGTCACTGCTAGTGACTACATTCTTTGATGCTGCCGCTGCTGCTGCTGCTGCTGCTGCTCAGGCTGCTGCCACGCGGCTTGAGTTTGATCGCAACGGCAAGCTCACAAGCAGCGCTGCATGCGCTCGGGGCGTTGGCACAACGGTAGCCATCAAGGACCTGTTTGGGCCTCTGCCAGTGAGGCGGCAGGTGCGTCAGATGCACGGCATGTTCCGCTGCTCACTGGGCGCTGTACGTGCATCAAGTGCTGTGCTGTGCATCTGGCACAAGCCAGTGAAGCGGCAGGCGTGATGGGCTCAGTTCATAGAATCGTCTGGCGTGCATTCAGCGCTGTATGTGTTTGATAGGACTGCATCGCAGTCAGCGCTGTATGTGTTTGAGGGGACTGCATCGCTGCCATGCGGCCCTGCGACGCGCCAGTTGACAGTTAGGCGGCAAGTGCGCTGTGCAAGTGCAGTGTATCGATGCGCTGCACAGGCTGGCAGAGCTGTATGTGGGGCTCAGGTGCTGTCATTGTTGCGCTGCGTTTTTCGGCAATCGATGTGTCTGCTGGCTGAGCAAGCAGCACACCGTGCAGAGCATGCTCGGCGCTGCAACAGGCTCTCCAGCAACCCCCCCTGCACCAACCCCCCGTCAACTGCTGCATTGCCAAGCACACAGCGTATCACCTGCCGTGCTGCAGCGACACACGCTGCTGACCTTGAATGGGTACTGTAATGATGATGACCCCCATGCACTGTGAACCGGAGGTTTTGGCCGCCGTGAATGGGTAACAGGTTCGGGCTGGTTGGGCGATAGGCCGCGACTGGGTGGTAGGTTTGTACCGCTGCAGGTGGTGACTGCGTGCTGCCCTGGCGCCGCGGCTGTCCCTGCACACCAACAGGAGCTCACGCGCAATGGCAATGATGATGACACGCTGCTAACCTGGCGCTGCGGCTGCCGCTGCACACACACACCACACACACACACACAGGAGCTCACGCGCAACGTGCGCCGCGAGGTGGCGAAGCTGCGCCTGCTGCTGCAGCAGTATGCGGTCCTGGCAGGCCAGGCGCAGCTGTTTGCCAGCGACCAGGCGGGGCGTGCGGCGCGTCTCACGCTGGTGTCGACCTCAAACGCAGGTGGGCTGGCAGCAGCGCCGGCTGCTCATTGTGCTGCTGCCGCCCGTTCCTGGGCGTGGCGCTGCTGCGGTGTGGATGCCCAAACATTGGACAGATGTGTCGGGTGCCCAAACATTGGACAGATGTGTCGGAGGGGGTTTGACAGATGGACCTGCTGGAGCTTCCTTGCTGGCCTGATCCAGACCACGCTGCACACCCTCCTTGGCAGCTGCTGCTGCTGCCGCTGCTGCTGCTGCTGGTGCTGCTGGTGCCGCTGTCAGGTGCTGAGCTGCGTGCGCGTGTGTCTGCTGTCTGCTGCTGCTGCTGCCGCTGCTGCTGCTGCTGCTGCTGCTGCTGCTGCTGCTGCTGCTGCTGCTGCTGGTGCCGCTGGTGCCGCTGTCAGGTGGCGAGCTGCGCGCGCGCGTGTCTGCTGTGCTTGGCGCCAAGGTTGCTGCTGTGCTGCAGCCGATTGACTTTGAGCTGGCAGCGGAGGGAGTCAAGGTCACTGGGTGAGGCTGCGTCTGGCACGACTACATACCAAGTCATGGTTGAGATGACCTCAGCGTCGCCGCTGCGCGCCGCGTGCGTGCAGCTGGTGCAGACAGCATCTGGTGTCGTGTGCTTGTGTTGAGATACTTGTCAAGCACACGCAGTTGACGCAGGGAAGGTCGATGGGCTGCCATACGGGTCGCGCAGAAGCGGCACATGCCCTGCACACGGGGACATGCCTCTGCCGCGTCGTGCCGGCTGCTTGGGCCTCAACAGGCGTGCTGGCACTCACCTCGCTCAAGCAGCTGACGCAGACCCTGCAGGATCTAGGCAAGTCGCTGTTTGCAAGCACTGCTTGTAGAGGCTGCGGCATCTGGGTGCTGTGTTCCGCATTTATCTGTTGGCTCGACCATTGTGCGCCGGCCTGGCTGCTGCGCTGGGCCCACCTCGCAGGCTCGTGTCGCGGGCCGGCTGCGGCGTGAAAGGGGAGAAGCTGCGCCAGTTCTGCTGCATCAACGGCCGCCCTGTGGAGCTGCCCCGCGCGGTCAAGGCGCTCAACGACACCTACAAGTGCGCACCACGGCAGCGCCCCGCTCGGCGCGCCGGCTGTTGTTGCGGGCCCTCGCCACAGCGGCAGAGGCGCTGCACCGCTGCTTTTGCAGGTGGTTGGAGCAATGTACTGCCGGCAGCACGCTGCAGCAGTTGTCTGTTTGGAGTGCCAGCGATGTACTGTGGATTATGTCATGCTGCTGCTGCTGCTGCTCTGTGGCGCTGCTGCAGGGCGCTGTACAGCTCCCTGGTGGGGCTGAAGCCGATGGCCTTCCTGTGCTTTGAGCTGCCGCCCGGCACTTTTGACGTAAATGTGACGCCCGACAAGCGCAGTGTGTTCATCCAGAAGGAGGTGGCAATAATGAACGCACTGGGGCAGGTGAGGCCGCCTGCTGCTGCTGCTGCTGCTGCTTCTGCTGCTGGCCGGCTGCTGTCATGGCTGCTCCTCCTCTCGGCACTACACTGCGCCTGACAATGTGCTGCCCTCATGGATGTCCATCACGCGGGCTTGCAGTGTTGTATCACCTGCTTCGCATGTAACCAGGGCCTGCTGATGTTTGTTGTGCATTGCCTGGTTGCTGCTGTCAGCTGGCACATTACGTGCAGTTCTGCTGCCTGCTTGCAGTCAAGGGGCTGCAAGCCTGGTCAGTCAAGCCTTTGAACGACAGTTTGGCAGTCAAGAAACGCTGCTGCTGCTGGTGCTGCTGCTGCTGTAGGCGCTGCAAGCCCTGTGGGAGCCCTCCCGCTACAGCTACGCAGTCAACTCAACAGCAGAGGCATTTGACACGCAGCGGCACGCAGTGCCACCCTCCTCAGCAACAGCAACAGCAGGAGCAGCAGCCGGTCAAGAGCAAGAACAGCAATCAGAACAAGATGGTGATGATGAGTCAGCATCTTCTGATGCAGCTGACGGCGAAGATGGTGCTGGACGCACAGCTGCCAGGCGGCATGCAGCTGGAGATCGGCCGACTGCTGGGCAGAGAGCGGGAGCAGCAGCCGCTGGCAGCGCTCCTGCTGCTGCTAGTGGCGGTAGTAGACGTGAGCGGCCGAACCTCGGATCTTTCATGCTGGGCGGATCTGGTGGTGTTGCAGCACGCCCAGCTGCAGCTGCTGCTGTCAGGGGTGAGCAGGGAGAGGACGAGCAAGAGGAGACTGCTGCGGGTGCGGCAGCAGCCGCAGGAGATGCGCTGCGAGCTGGACGCGCCGCGCGGCAGCAGGCAGCAAAGCGGCCACTGGAGGAGTTCCTTGCAGGACAGGGTGACCTGGAGCAGCAGCAGCAGCAGCAGCAGCAGCAGCAGCAACTAAAGTCGGTGCGGCTGAGGCTGAGCAGTAGCAGCCCAACTCGTGTAGCTGCAGCTGCAGGAGATGAGGATGCTGCTTGTCGACCAGCAGAAACTGCAGACCAGAAAGCCGCGCAGCAGCAGCAGCAGCAGCAGCATGCATTGGCAACAGAGAATGCAGCAGTTAGTGCAGGAGGTACAGAGAACAGTGCTGAAGGTGTTGCAGTTGACCACGAAGAGCAAGAACAGCCTAGCAGGCATGGCACAGGCCAGCTGTCCATAGGCTCTGTACAGCAGCAACAGCGCCGCATGCAGCAGCAGCAAGGTGGGCTCAGCCTGGCTGCCTTTTCATTGGGAAGTGGCACTCAGCAGCAGCAGCAGCAGCAGCAGCAGGAGGATGGGGCAGCTGGTAGCAAGGCATCAGCAGCAGATGTGAGGCAGCGCTCACTGGCTGCTTGTGGCTTCCAGATTACTGTGGTGGAGCCGCTGCAGAGAAGGAAGACGCCGCCACCACCGCCGCCGCCGCAGGAGCAGCAGCAGCAGCAGCAGCAGCAAGAAGAAGGAAGGCAGGGCCAGCAGCTGGAGCTGACAGGTGATGCAGCGCACATCGATGGTGCTGCAAGCCCCGCTGCCAGCACACCTGATTCAGATGACAGCGGTGCTACTCCTGCTGCTGCTGCTGCTGCTGCTGCTGCTGCTGCTGCTGCGACTGATGCTGATGCTGGGAAGTCACCTGCTGCTGGCGTCAATGCAGCTGCTGACGTAGTCCTGCTGGACGATGCCGAGACAGATGACAGCAACCAACTGCAGCAGCAGCAAGAAGTGCCCGAGCCACCTGTCGTGCTGCATTACTCCCTGCAGCAGCTGATGGCAGATGTTCAGCTGCGCCTGCAGCAGCAGCAGCAGCAGCAACGGCAGCAGCAGCAGGGGCAAGGGCAGGGTGCACAGGCGGCTGGCAGCAAGCTGGCAGCAGCGTCATTGCAGGTGCGGCTGTGCCTTGCTTGCTGGGCGCACAGCGCGGCTGTGCTGCCACTCAATTGGATGTGCTGTGGGCAGCAGCACAGAGCAAGTACGCTGCAACGTGGCCATGCAAGCACGCGTCCTTGTGGAAACCATGTGGCTGTTGTCGCTGAGTCTGCACGTTGAGCTTCCATGTTTGTGGCTATGTATTTTGTAGTCAAGTCCAGTGAACACACAGACTATTACTGTCAATCATTTCGAGTGCTGGCACCTGTGCTGGCATGACTTACGGCTGCCATGTGTCACTGTCGTTGCGCTACCTCACAGGCTGGCGCTAGCACTGCAGCAGCAGCAGCAGCAGCAGAAGCAGAAGCAGAAGCAGCAAGTGACAGCCAACTCCTGCTGGGTGCTACCTCGGACGCTGCTGCTGCCGCTGCTGCTGCAGCTGCCGCTGCCAACAGCGCTGCTACTGCTGAGCTGTCACGGCTGTTTGACAAGGAGGACTTTGCATTGATGCGGCCGCTAGGGCAGTTCAACCTGGGCTTCATCATAGCACGGCTGCAACAGGATCTGTTCATTGTGGACCAACATGCGGCAGGTGGGCGGGGGGCAGCTGCAAACACAACCAAACACTCGTATTTGACACATGATGAATGGGCTAAGCATGCATGGGCAGGTGGGCACCCTGCAAGTGAGGTGTGGCTGCAGGGGGGTCATCTCTTACGCTGTCAGGCTGCAGCAGCATGTGTTCCTGTGCTTGCTGAGCCTGCAGCGGGAAGGAGAGCACGAGCGCGATGGTGAGACTGCGTTGACTGTACACAGAACCAGCATCATTTCGAGCTGGCCGATTCGCTCCCTTGACAAAGCAGGGCTGTGGGTGTGTTGTGCAGGCGCAGCCTTCCGTATGAGGCGCCTGTCCTGTTTCAGCTTGCTGCACCGTCTGGTGAGACTTATGCCCGCCGGGTGCATGGAGTGTTGTACCGTCACCGTTGCTGCTGCTGCTGCCGCAGACGAGAAGTCCACCTTTGAGCGGCTGATGGCCGGCTACAGCGTCAACAAGCAGCCGCTGCTGCAGCCACGCCGCCTCGCCAGCCTCAACGCCATGGACCAGCAGGTGGGCATGCCGCACGCGCACGCCCCCTGCCAACACACAGCTGCACTTGAAAGCTACATGCCGCACATATTTTTCAACACTGTGCGATGTGTGATTGGTGTGGTAGCGGTATGGCTGGTCAACGCATCCGTTGCAGCTGCTGTTTCCAAGCACAGCATGCTTGGGGCAGGTGTCGGCTGGCGTCACCGGTCCGCGCTGCCGCTGCCGCCGCTGCTGCAGGTGATCCGCGAGAACATGGACGTGTTCAAGCGCAACGGCTTTGAGTTTGTGGAGGAGCAGCAGCTGCAGCGCGAGCATGCCGGCCAGCAACAACCAGCCGCAGCAGGCGCCAGCGGCGCTGCAGGCGCGCAGGCGGGCGAGCCGCCGGGGGAGCTGCTGCTGTCTGCCGTGCCGCTGGTGCGTGGCGCTGGTGCCAGCGGCGTGCTGGGCGAGGAGGCGCTCACTGAGCTGCTGGACATGATGGCCGCCGCGGAACGGCGGCCTGAGGAGCTGCGCCCCAAACGGTGCGCACCTCGACAGCAGCCCGCTGTGCTGAGCAGCATGTGCGCCAATGCGGGCATTGCTGCATGCTCCGTAGGCAGCCCACCCACTTCAACAATGCACGCATCTGCTGTGCAACCTTACATTGCATCATCCCTTTTGTATGCTGTTGCTGTCATGTCACGCTCTCCCTCCCTCCCTCCCTCCCTCCCTCTCTCCATTGCTCTTGTGATGAGACTGGTACCACGATGTTGACTGCGCACCCCGAACTTCGGTGCGCGCCCGCCTGCAGCGTGCGCGACTTGCTGGCCAGCCGCGCCTGCCGCAGCTCCATCATGATCGGCACGCCCCTGGCTCAGCAGCAGCAGCGCCGCATCCTGGCACGCCTGGCTGAGCTGGACGCGCCCTGGAACTGCCCCCATGGCCGGCCCACCATGCGCCACCTGGCAGTGCTGCCAGGCAGTGGCCGGCCCAGCTAGCAGCCATTGGTTGCAACCGCCCAGCCTTTGACCGAGTTAGTTGTGCACGGCCGGCTATGAGGACATTGCTGCAGCCGCTGATCATGACAGCTGTTGTTGCGCGCTTACAGCATGCAGGATCTGTGTGCTGGGAGCCTTGTACTGGACCATTCGTGAGCTCTGTTTGGTTGGTTGTTGTCTTGATGGGCTGAGCCTGTCATTGGTCCCCACATGGGCTATTAATAAACTATCCATGTAACCCAAAGTATGAATGCCATCCCAACACTGGCATCAGCAGTTGCAGACACTCTCAACCCAATCAACTATTCACTGATCTCATGCGCTTTGCAACGGCTGACCCAGGAGGTGGGCACGGTAACGTGATCTCTGCGTCTTCCCGCAAGTCTTTACATTGATCTAGTGCCGTCTCCTTTCACATTGATCTCATGCACCGGCGCAGTGTAACCGACTCACCCGCCGGCACGCACTGCAGCAGTCCAGTGTGCTGTCTGGCTGGCTTCAGCTATTGGCTATGTTGCACTTGGCAGAACCTGTCACAAAAGCACTCAGCTGTTGTCCAAGTTGTGCAGCTGTGTAGTGTGGAAGTTGCAGCATTGTGCTGTTGCTGTGCGCTGCTGTTGGTTGTTACAATCCAGCCGTAACACATGCACAGATCTGTGCCTGCCTATAGCCAGCGCACCCGCCACAGCCCACTGTTGGGTGTTAGGTTAAGAATACAGGCTCATTGGCAACGTGTGCTATCGTTTGCTGTTCGGCCTTGTGAAAAAAGTAAAGAGTCTGTTTGCACCCAACCCCGCACACGCGTCTGCGATTTATGGACTGAGCAACCCCATTGATAAAAAAACATTCTCAATTTGGTGGAGATTGAGGGAAGGGGCGTGGCACCGACAAGCACCGACGGCTGCTGCCACTGTGGCCGCAGCCGGGGTCGACCATCATGGCCTCGGGAGACCCGCAGACGTCACCATGCACGCGCGCCTGCTCCGCAATGATCAGATCCACTGCTTCAGACGAGAGAGCCTGCTTATAGGGCTGCCACGCACTGCTGCTGCTGCTATCCCCGAGCACGCCGCCGGTGCTGCTGCATGCAGCCGCCATTGGCCGCATGGCACCTGTCTGCAGGTAGGGCCCATACGCGCCACTGCTGCTGCTGCTGCTACTGCTGTTGGTGCCCAACGTGACGCCTGCAGCACCGCCGTCGATGCTGCCGCTGCCTGTCATGTTGGAGACGGCGGCACCGCTGCTGCCGCTGCTGCTGTCCCCAACCAAATCGATCGCCCCAAGCGCTGCTGCAACCACCGGCCCGCGGCAAAGGCTCGGATCTATTGCCTGGCCCAGCAAGTTGAGCGCCTCACGCAGGCCCCCTGCCTGCTCGCCGGCTGCAAGACTAATCAGCTGCTGCAGATTGGTGCTGATAGGAGCTGTCATCAAATTGCGGGACAGCTGATCCACAGGCACGGGCTTTGCAACCCGCGCGCCAGCCGGAGGAGCTCCTGCCGGAAGCGGCGGAGGCAGGTCATCGATGCCGGGGACGACTGCCTCAGCGCCGCGTGGCTTGATTGTTTCGCGCCGCTGGGGGCGGCCCCCAGCCAGCACCACACCGGGGTGCGCGCTGCCACTGTTGCTGCGGCTGCTGCCTGAGACAGCAGCCTGGCGACAAGACAGCAGCCTGGCAGCTGTCTTGCAGGTGGTAGTGCGTAGTTGAGCCATGGTGACTGGATCTCCATCGTTGAGCCATGCAATGTCTCTAGACCCTCTCCGGCCAGATGACTGCCGCATCTGCTGCACCAGATTTGCATTTCAGCCCTGCACTTACCGCACATACATGCCTAACATGGCGCGGACTGCTGGTGCGGCAGGGTTGCGTCTTCTACCCCCCGCTGATAGCCTGGTCAGCTGGCTGCAGCCAGCTGGCAAGCCCTGGCACCGGGCTTGTCGTTCACCATGTCCATTGACGACGCAAAATGCATGCTCTTAAGTCAAATTGTCTTCGTAGCTGTTGATTCGTTTGCAGGAACACAGCGTGATAAACTTCAACATGACGTTGGTGGTGACAGCATTAGCAGGTTTCCAAATTTCAACACTTTGAATATATTGTACTTCAAATAGTATTTCAAAGCTGGTTGAGGCGCAGTTGCCTCGCGGTGCCGCTGCCAGCCTCGTGCAGATGCCTGACTAATGACGGTGACTGCTTCCTGTAACAATCAATCCCCATGTGCCTTGGTGATCAGTAGAAAACCGGTTTTGTTGCAGCCTAAAATGGGTCAAGCCAGCGCTAATCACATTTGGTGTAACCTTCAAGACAAGTGCGACCTTGCAGCCACACCACGTACCGTCCTTAGCATTGATTCAATACAGCTGTAGTTTAAAGGTTAATACATAGGGTCAAATGGCGTATGCTGTTCATTTGGCGGAGATCCACAAGTGTCACACGTCAGATATCTGTCGCATAGGCGAGGCTGGCGTATCGACTGCAGAATTCTGCAAAGCAATGACAGTTGTAGAGCAAACCACTGCAGCGCACACCACTCAAAACAGCATGATGTAATTGTCTCATTATTCTCGCTCAATTCTAACGCATGTGCTCCGATATTGTGCCTATCACCTCGAGAACGAGTTAAAAAAATGCAAGCAGAAACGGAGCATGCAACCACCCATACTTGCTTGCAACCACCCATGCCTGGCGCTTGTGATCTTCCCCATCAGCCGGTACATTGCACAACCAATCACTTAACAAAAAGACGTTGGAGTTATAAGCTGTTTTGAGAGGTCGAGCCCTGATCTGTCGAGGTGTCAACTGGGCTGTAACAGAGGGGACTGTGTGGGTGCACATACACCCTGGCTCTGTAGAGGCTCTGGTCTCCACCACCTATGCGTATGGTGTTATTGATGGTACTACCACTTTGTTTTTACCCTTCTCTGATCAGCTTGAGTATCTTTGCGCCGCTCCTGCTTGATCTTTGCCCGTCGACTCGATAGACGCGAGCAAGCAACAATTTGGTCAGCTGGAAACGTTCGGAGGGTCGTACGAGCCGCTAGCCAGGCAGCAGGATCATTCACAAACTGATGGAGGGGTGACCCCATTAGGCGAGCACAGCGCGCCACTGTCTGCTACAAAGAGACAGAGCTTCCGAGAATCTTTGTGGTATGGAGAGCGGGCAGCGTCGGCGAGGTGCGCCCGGGCTGCTGCGCCTTTATGCAGGTGGCAGGGTCTCTGAGTAATTGTTCTCTCCGGTTGTTCCTGCAATGTGATATAGCATGTACAAGGCAACTTCTGGATTCAACACCAGTTGGACTTTACGCTGTGTTGTTGACGCTGCTCGCTCAGGCAGCCCTGCTGTGTTATGCTACTGTGCTGCCTCCCCTCCCTCCCCTCCCCAACCACAGGCGGTGGGGGCAGAAAGGGTGGCAGTGACTACCACCGCAAGGGATACAAGTCGAAGTCACATGTGCTGGAGCTGCAGTGCAAGGACAAAGTCAACACGCTGCAGAAGCTGCAGAATGAGAATGGCTTCCTGCAGCTGAAGGGCTGTGTCCTAGAGCTGCTGCTAGAGGTGGCCAGTGAGATCGTGGTGCACAAGCGCGCACATATTGATGTGGCGTTTCCAACCCTGAATGATGCGCAGCTGCTGGAGTTTCTGGACGAGTTCCTGCAAAAGTACGGCGGTTACGACGCGGACAGGCCAACAGAGCGCAACATATTTCACCTGGAGAAGTGAGCGCTGGTGAACTTGTGAGCAGCAGGGTGTCCTGCAAAGTGAAACTCGCGATATCTGCTGATACTGTATGGGGATGTGCAGTTCAGCGCAGCAGCAGTGCTGGTGGTTGCAGTGGTCACAACGCATGCAGCAGCACGACACCAGCAGTTAACAAACTGCTGTCTGTTGTGCATGCTGGAGGGCTGGCACACCTGGTAGCGCAGGCTTGACTTGGCACACCTGATGCAGCTGGCCTGTCCTCCATCGCCCCCACAAACATACTTGTGTGACCTTCACCAAGTTCACAGCTCACTGTTACCTGCTGGCTCAACTTCGGCTATGGCATGGCATCACGCAACTACCCTGCTGCGCTGCACATGCCACACCACCTGTCCTGCAGGCTCAAGGTCGAGGAGTACCAGCAGCTCACTCCTGACAGCTTCACAGAGCGCTACACAGCACTGGTGCAGCGCCTGAGCCTCATGCTGCTGCAGGTGCCGTCGACGCTGCAGACTGCTGTCTAGACGGCTGTGCAGCTGTTGTGCGGTGCTGCGGTTCATGTTGTGTGCACTGTGCACCGCACAAACAGTACATGTTGTGGGCAGCTCAAGGTCGTTTCAGCAGGCCAGCTGTGCAGGTGCTGTTCAGCGCTGCTTGCAGGATGGCTCCTGCGCTGTATGCGTAGGGTTGCGGAACTTGTGCTCTGCCTCCCTGCACCTTCACGCACGCACTCGGGCCGCCTACACAGCCTTGCAACACACCCACCCCCACAGCACCCTTGCGCACTGCCACACCCCGTTCCTGCAGGCTACTGATGACAGCATGAAAGGCGGTCTCATGACGACTGTGGCGGACCTGAAGCAGCTGCTCATTGGCGCGGTGCTGTGGAACCCGCTGGTGTTCCACACCGTCGGCGCGCACCACCTGGTGTCCGGGGAGCCGGTGGTGCCAGACCCCGAGCATGCAGAGGCGACGATGAGCGGCGTGTGCCTGGATACGCGCCAGAGCGACGTGCTGCTGATCATCGCAGGTGGGCATTGCACGCATGCGTGTGTGTGTGTCACAGGTGATGGCACAAAGCGGCGCTTGCAAACATACGTTGGGCATGGACCTGCGTGCGGGCCTGAGCGCGGCAGTGCTGAATTCGCAGCTTGGTTTTGAAAGGTTCGTTGCCATGATGCAGCTGCCGGGCGGGCGCTAATGGCCGGGCGGGCGTTTGTTTTGTGTATGGAAACCAGATGTGCATGGCGGCGTGTGCTCCGCTGCTTGGCGGCAACGGCGCATGCTTGCACAGGCATCTGCTCGATTGACGGCCACCTGCTGCGCTGCCGCTGCTGTTGTGCCTGCAGGCATGTACGCGTCGCAGACCGACAAGCTGGAGGGCTGCCATGTCAGCCTGGCCAGCCAGCTTGATGGCGAGCTTGCGATGGCCAACCCCGGCAACCTTGCGAGCCTCATCGCGGCCATGAACAGCAACATGTTCCGCCTCGAGGCCATCCACCAGCTGTTCCACACGGCCGTGATCCAGGCGCTGCTGGACCAGCAGTTGGCGCACATGTGCGTGCGCTGCTTCCCGCGCTTCCCGTCCTTCAAGGACCTGCTGTCTGCGTTGGAGCGCGTCAACAAGCAGCGGCAGGCGACTGGCGTGGCGGCGCCGCAGCCCGCAGGCACCCCTGCGGGCGGTGCCCTGGCAATGCTAGGCATGAGCAGCAGCATGCCCATGCCTGCAGGAGGCACAGCAGCAGCAGGCGGCGATGGGGAAGGCAGCGACGAGGCAGCAAGGCCGTCGCTGTCTGGCACAGGCAGCGACGCAGACGGCGTAGACGGGGGTGGCGCTGCAGCGGCTGCTGCAGGAGCAGCATCAGTCCTTGCTGCAGGTGGGCTTCCCACACGCAATGAAAGCATCCAAAGAAAGAGGATGGAGATGGAGCAGCAGTAGCTGCAGGCAATGAAGGCAGCTCGCCCAACTCGCTGTCATCACTCAAGGTGCCAGTCGGCACCGCCGCTGCTCTGCAGCAACAGGCGCTGGCAGCAAGAGCAGAGGAGGAGAGTTGCAGGAGCGAAAGCAAGCCTGCAGTAGCAGGGGCAACTCGCATGGGCAGCAGCGGCGCTACGCATGGCCCAAGGTGCAGCGGCAGCAGACCAAGGCAGAGGCTCGGCACCAGGAGCAGTGCAGCAAGGGCAGCTCGCAGCGAGACTGGGGCAGCAGCGCGGGCGGCGGCAAGGGCGGCGCCAGCAGCAAACGCACAGCGCCCAGCGACTCCAGCAAGTCGTGTTACCCTCCTGCTAAGCGCGGCAGGCCGCCGAGCAGCAAGAACGCGCTGTCTCCTGCGAGTGCTGCCGTGATTGCAGCAGGTGCAAACGGCCTGGACCCTGCCACAGCCGCGGGGCTCAGCCCTATGGAGATTGACCCTGCAGCTGCGGCTGCGCTGCCGGTGCCGCTGCCCTCTGAGCTGGCCAACCGCAGCACTGCTCAGCAGCAGCTGCCAGGGTTTGGGCACTTGAACCAGCTGGCAGCTGCAGCAGCAGGAGCTGCAGGGATGGGCAGTGCTGCAGCAAGCTGCACGGCAGATGCTCCTGGTGACCCAGCCGCAGCGATGAAGCAACTGCTAATGCTGATGCACCAGCCTAGCACAACGCCAGCGCAGCAGCAGCAGATCTTGCAGGTGGTGGACCAGCTGGCAGCACAGGAGCGGCAGATGCAGCAACAGCAAGAGCAGCAGGAGGCAGCAGCAGCGGCTGCGGCCCTTGAGCAGCAGCAGCAGCAGCAGCATCAACAGCAGCTAGTGCCGGCAGGGCTGCAGAGTTTGCTGCAGGCTGCATTGGGTGCAGGCCCTGCAGATGCTGGTAGGTGGCAGCAGCAAAGCACTGCGATGAACCATCACCACCACCAGCAGCAGCAGCAGCAAGAGCAGGGTCACATGGACCTGTGGCTTGCAGCGATTAGTCAGCTTGGAGGGCCAAGAGCAGCAGCAGCGGCAGCAGCAGCAGCGGCGGAATCACCTGCGGCTGGAAAGGTGCTTGAGAGCATGCTGATGCAGCAGCTGCAGCAGCAGCAATATCAACACAAGCAGCAGCAGCAGCAGCAGCAGCGACAACAAAGGTGGCAACAAGAGCAGCAGCAGGAGGCGGCTGTTGACGCACAGCAGGCGCAGGCCAAGCAGCAGCAGCAGCAGCAGCAGCAGCAGCAGCAGCAGCAGCAGCAGCAGTCGTGGCAGCAGCAGCAGCAGCAGCAGCAGCAGCAGCAGCAGCTGTATGCAAGCGCTGCAGCCATGAGTGCCGCCATGGGTCGAGCTGGTTCAGGCCCTGGCAGCAACAACCCAAGTCAGCCGCAGCAGTTGCTGATGCGTGCAGTAGCTCAGATGCTGCAGGCTGTCACCGACGTGGCAGAGGCCGCCGCGGCAGCAGAAGCAGCAGCAGCGGGCAGCTCGAGCGCTGCAGTGGCAGCGGCAGAGGCAGCGCTGCTGGCGGCGGCAAAGACAGTGCAAAGCGTGCGTGCGCGTGGCGCGGGGTTGCAGCCGGCTGCCTCTTCTGCTGCTACAGCAGCCGTGGCAGCACCATACGCCCCGCTAGTTCTAGACGCTGGCAGGGACAGCCAGTCCGGGCTAGCTGCTGCATTGGGGGTGACGCTACCAGCAACCGTGCAGCCCCAGCAGCAGCAGCCTCAGCAGCAGCAGCATTGGGCTGGTTCGGGTGGCCTGCAGCAACCCAGCAGCCAGGGCGAGCAGGCCACCTCACACCAGCAGCAGCTGGCGAATGCAGTGGATGCTTTGAAGCAGCTGTCAGTACTGCGTGAGCAGCAGAGCAGCCAGGTGGTCACCCCAAAGGCAGACCCCGGTGCAGCTGGTGCAGCAGCAGCAGCTGGCCAGCTTGATGGCCGCAACGCAGCAGCGGCTGCCTTGTCTCCTGCAGCAGCGTCCAATGCGCGACAGCAGCAGAGCGCTGCCAAGCCCAACATGCTGCGTTGCTTGAATGGGACTAGCGCAGCCGCCAACACAGCAGCAGGTGTTGAAGCTGCTCTTGCAGCATACAGCAAGGGCCAGCCCGCAGCAGTAGCACAAGCAGCGCTGCAGCAGCAGCAGAACTTGACAGATGGCAGCATGGGCTTGGACGCTGCAGGGGCAGCTGCTGCTGTCGAGGCAGCGGCAGCTGGCGCTGGCCCGAGCGCGCCCAATGCTGGTGGTGCTGGGTTGGGCAAGTTGCGTGGAGCTGCTTGTGACAACTTCCTGCTTGATCTGCTGGCAGCCGCCGCTGGTGCTGGCAGCGCTGCTCCTGCTCCGCCACATTCTGCTGCTGTGCCTGCAGTGGCAGCTGCAGGAGCAGCCAGCGGTGCGAATGGCTGCAGTCAAGGTGACACTGCTTCTGGCGCTGCAGGGCATGGCAGCAAATCTGCCGGCAGCTCGTCCGCAGGTCAGGCAGCACGGCAGCCGCACAACGACCAGCCAAGCATGTGCCAGCAGCCGCCCGCAGCCGCAGCTGCCGCGCTTCAGGCCAGTCAGGGTGCACTGCGGCAGCAGCAGCAGCAGGTTGCTGCTGCTGGTGCGGCAGGGTTCTCTGCTGAGGAGCTTGTGCACATGCTGCTGAGCGCTCTCGCATGCCCTGGTGGGAGCGCCCTGGCACCAGCAGTCAGCACTGCACTGGCAGCAGCAGCAGCGCCCATCAGTTTCGGCGCTGGCAATGGAGCAGCAGGCAATGGCAGCAGGCCAGCAGCAGCAACAGCGGCACCAGCAGCTCCAGGCGGCATGCAGTCGCCGTTTTCTGCATCCCTGCAGCAGCCTGGAGCTGTTTCGGGGTCTACGCCTGCAGGGCTCGACAGGTTCTTAGGTCTGTCCAGGAGCGCTGACAAGGCAACCTTGAACAGCTTGAGTCAGGTTCTTGGCCTTGCTAGCCTTGGGGGGCTGCCTGCAGCCGCCACACAGCAGCAGCAGCAGGGCAGGGTGAATACGCCTGGCACAGCTGCTGACCTCGGTGCTTCTAGCGAGGAAGAGGCGGCTTCGCTGGCGGCAGCCGCGGCAGCACTGATGTCCGTGGCAGCCACCCGCAGTCCAAAGCCAGCATTGCGGGTGAACAGCAGCAGCAATGCACACCGTGCATACTTTGCACGGCAGCAGCGGCACGACCACTCAGCAGCAGCAGCGGCAGCTGAGCATCTGGAGCTTCTGGCTGCTGCTGGTGCTGCACAGGCAGAGGAAGCGCGAGTTGCAGCAGCAGCAGCAGCAGCAGAGCAGGTGCCAGCTGCTGCTGCGCTAGCTGTGAAGCTAGAGCATGCTGATGCAGCAGCTGAGGCTGAGCAGTAAACTGCGTGGGCTGGCGCTGCTTAGCCCGGCTGGGATGCGTGGCTGCAGCGCAGGCAGAACAGGCGTTTATATCTGTTGGTCATAGATGTGATCAGGTCCTTCAAACATAGGGCTGGCTGTGTTGTTTGCAAGTGTGTTTGCGTAGTGTCATGTATTTGTAGCGGTATGCAAGCAGTTGAATAATACCAGGGGCACATGTTTATGTTACTGCAGGCAAGGTCCTTGCTGGTGTGCGTTTGCAGGATAGCTGCCAGCTCCTATGATTGGGATGGCAGGTCTTGAAACGGGGTGACTACATGGTGTGTCAGCTGCGTGTGTCAGCCTCCCAAAAGCAATGAGTTTACTTCAAGATAGCATGAGCTGCACCGCACGGCATTGTGTTTGCTGGCAAATGCCGCCGTCAGTGCCTGCCGGTCTGCTGCTGCTTGAACACCCTATGCAGGGCAGTTCTGCGGCAGTTGTGTACGCAGCTGATAGCATTTGGGGGTTGGCTGTGTATTTAGCGCTAGATCCGCGAGCCGGCACGCAGCCAGATGAGGAAATTGCTGCATGCATCTGAGCATGCTGAGGCTGTGAGCAAGTGTTCCAGCAGGCGCAGCCCTGTGAGGGGTTAGGGTGCAATCCAACACCCCTAAGCCATGCCGACGCTGTGTTGTTTGGTTTGGCGGTGGCTGCGGCTGTGAGGGGTTTCCTCCCTGTTGTGCGCTGGCACATGTGTGAGCCGCACGAGTGTTGGAGCGCGTGGGTCGCTGCTTGTGGGTCTGCATCTGCTGAGCACAGCGCCGGTTTGTGCTGAGTAGGTCAGTCAAGTATGAGGCTGCATGTGCATTGCAGGGATGCGTGCTGCCAAGAATCGTGCTGTCGAGAATCTATGGGTGTCCAGCTAAGGTTCCGCTGGGTGAGCAAGTGCCACGTGGCAGCGCTGGCTGCCGCCTAGGTGGTGTCGGTGGCGTCCCCAAGTTTCTTTCTTTGTGGTGTAGGCTACACCGGCTAGCATGCACTTGGTTGCGTGCATATGTCTATATGCACCTGAATGGTTGGATGTTAGTTGCCAATGGTGACATCAGTCTACACTGAGCACCCAGTACAGTAGTGTGGCGAACTGCGTGCAGTCACCCCGCTTGAGCAACTGCAGGGGTGTGCTGCAGCCGTTCCACAACAGTGGCTGTCATGGCTGCCTTGGCAGCAATTGGCATGCTGCTGTGTGTTGCAGCTTGTCGTTCTGCACTGCACACATGTGAGCTTCAGACATACTGCAAGGAATTGTTGCAAGTGTCGCTTTTCTGGCGCGAAATTTGGCGCTTGCTTCCTGGGGTTATGCTCCGCTTTGAACAACTGCCCATTTACTTGCTGCATGGAGAGGTATCGCAGTCGTGACGGCTCTGCTGCTGCTGGTCTTATGAGGTGCCGCCAACTTGCTGCTGCTGTGCAATGTAGCATGGAGGTAGTGTGCTTGCTTAGGGGGACACAGGACAGCCAGCAGCAGTAGGTGTCATTTGATACTTTGGGACAGCAGCATCTGCTTGATGTGCTGTGCCCTCTTTGTGCTTTTCTGTGTTTGAAAATGATTGTACCCTGCTGGCGCTGATTTGGGACTTTCCACCATTTGTTTATATGTGTCGTGCTGCTACGTCATATACAGCTTTCAAAAGCTCCTGGTCTTGGATCGCGTTGTCGGAGTAGCACTCTCATGCTCTTTGTGGTCGTCTGTACAGCAAACGTGACGTGTTAGCGGGGGGGGGGGGCATCGACACGGATTGGTTGTTTGGCGTGTTTGCCAAGGTTGCTGGTTGTGCTTGCAGTGCTGCTTATTCAAACTGGAGTGCTGGCAGAGCACAGCCAGCACTGACGCGCTGTTGCTGACGACAGGCAGTCCATAACAGGCGTGAGCCGCGTGTCCTCATGGGTGGCTGTGACGGGCCTGAGACAGCGTTCACGGCAATCTGCCAGTTGCAAGCATGCAGCACATGCAGCAGCACACAATGAAATGCGCTGCAGCTAGGTGTTGCATCATGCTGGTCGTGATGCAGTTGAACCAGCAGCAGGACGCCTGCGTCAACAAGGCCGCTCGCAGCCGTTGATGCCTGCAGCTTCTCGGTGCTTCTGTGATGCTGCAGCGCACACCTGTTGGATCTCTTCATGCTGTGCCACAATCCACTTGATATGCTGCAGATGTATGCGTTGCAGCCCGTGCACATTGTACTCTGAGGACCAAAGAAAAGTGTACCAGCACAGCACAGCCAGCTCACAGCAGCAGCTAACCCGGGTGTAGCAGCTGGAGGCTGTTGCAGCACCGTGTCATGCATGTACGCATTGCTGGGAGGGACAAGCATCATGTGTGTCGTCCTCGTGCGCGTATCTTTTGTGCATGCCTGCGTGCTTGCATTGATGGGTGCTGCACTCGCCGTAACTTCTTCCTTCTCCTGCAGCTGCCCGCAATCGGGTGTGCCTCCCACTCATGCACATGTCTTTCTGTATGCGGTGTTGTGCGTGCAGATCTGTTGTGTAGCGTGCGCGTGGGACTGAACTGCACAGCTTGCCAGCTCTGATGATATCCTGCACCTCTGCCACCTTTGGTAAAAGCCCATGACTGTCAGGCGGAGAAATGTAGGATTGTTGCTGGAGAGCTGTACACATGTGGCAGTGGTACAACATGATATGTTGCAGCTGCTGGCCTGTCGTGTCATGATTGATCACCATGTTTGTGCCTCGCCCATTACCGAGGTTGTTGCAGCCGCCGGCGGCCACAGCAGGTCTGGCAACGGCAGATCTTGTGGCTGAATTATCCTGCATGTCTAGTGGATGTATGTCCCCCTTTCTTGCGGTTTGCTTGGCGACTGCTTCTGAAGAACTCAGTCACAGGTCGCTGCTTCCTTCCTGCACTGTGTCACCAAGCTTTGGCAGCGCCTTTTCAGCATCAAGTACCTGCAGCCACCTTGCCATTGCTTCCTGTCGATTCTGCCTCTGGGAGACATGCGCTGCTTAGGCGTCCCACAGTAGAGAAGTATATTTGTGCATTTCTGCATCCTACGTTTGTCCCTTCTGGATATGTAGTTGGTGCTAGTTTCAGCTGCTCAAATTGAACAAATTCTATGCTTTGAGCGAATCGGTTGTGCGCTTGTCAGGCACTGATGTAATGTGTGGCATGTGTGTATGGTGACGCTCCAGGCTGACTTGCAGGTGTATGCTCCATTAGCTAGTTGTATCAGCAATACAGGCATGTTACTTGTGGTCACGCCCCAGGCTGACTTGCAGATGTATACTCCATTAGCCAGTCATTGTATCAGCAATACAGGCATTTTACTTGCAGGGTGTTGCGACGGGCTTCAGGATGAGTAAGAGTGTTGGTGATATAACAGCTGACAGCATCACTTCACATTGAGTCGTGTGCTCCTAGAAAGGGCTGACAGCTGCCAGTAGGCCTGACGAGCACCTGTGTTGCCATCCCTGCTGAACTCAAGCCCCTCGCTGCACACAGCAATGGCCTCAGCACGCGGGACAACAGCAGGTTGTGCCCGTGCCCTGAAACCATGAGAGCTAGGGTTCATGTACAAGTGGAACTTAGGTGCTTGATGAACACAACGAGTGCCTCCAATCTAATCCTAAGTTCCAGCGCTCTGCCCAGCGTGTTTCCGTCTGGCACCAAGGACGGTGATTGTTGCTCTGCTGGCACTCCACGCTGCTGGTCCTATTAATACGTTGTTTTCGTTTCTACCAGGCCAAATCACGAGATCAGTTGTTCAAACACGCACGTTCGCTGCTATGGTGCTCGTTCTGTGCATTGGGGACATTCACATACCCCACAGGGCAACAGATATACCATCAAAGTTTAGAGAGCTGCTGAAACCGGGCAAGATCCACCAAATACTCTGTACAGGCAACCTATGCAGCAAAGTAAGGCCTTGACAGAGCCAGCAGAACGACACTGGGTGCTGCAGTCATGCATGTGTGCTCACAGCCTATTTGCTGTCCTGGGTGCTTCTGCTGTGCAGTCAATGCTAGAGTTTCTAAGAGGCATTTGCAGCGACGTGAAGGTAGTACAAGGGGACTTTGATGACTTTGAGTCCCCGGAGCAGCTGGTGAGCGGCAGCAGACACTGTGAACTGGTGCAGCACGCTAGCTCAAAATGTACAGTACATGTGCCAGAGGGTCAGCAGCTGGAGGCATGACGTGTGCAGCCCTGCTGCAGCTAGCGTCTAGGGTACTTGCATCACAGCAGCATATCTGCTTTACGACCACAATGACTGGCAGCAGCCAAAGCAGAAGACCCAAAAGCAAGAGTCACGTGCACAGAAGTACCCCGCAGTGCAGCGGCCTGATACGGCTTGCCTTGCAGGACACCTCTTCAGAGGCACATGTGATGTAGTCTGGCAATTGCTGCAGCCTAGGTTTCTGCAGCATCATTGAAGAAAGCAAGGTCTGCTACACCAGCAGGATGAACAGATGCAGCTGCGGCAGGCACCAAGGCAGCAACAGTGCCGCTGCACGCATGCAGCGCTGGCCTCTGCAACTGCCGCCAGTCTGGTTGCCATGCAAACTCTCTTTTGCAGCAACGCATTTGTTCAAGCCCCTCCCTCTACACACTGCTTTCTGCTGCCACACCTGCCGATGCAACTGCTGCCAAAACCCTCAACCAGTATCTCTTCGTTGCTAGAATGTGCGTACATGGTGGGTGTGCGTTGTCACACAAATCAACAGCTCAGTCCCTCTACTCAACATTGCATTGCACTCGACGATTCCTGCTGCCGGCGCACCTTGCTGATGTGTGCCTTGTTCTTCAAACCCATCAAACCCTGAACCCAGGTTGTCGACGTGGCAGACTTCAAGGTTGGCGTGTGTCATGGCCACCAGGTGGTGCCCTGGGGCGACAAGGAGGGCCTGGCCATCCTGCAGCGGCAGATGGGCGCAGACATACTCATAACGGGACACACGCACGAGTTCAAGGTGTGGACACAGTTGCTGGGCAGCACTCGCATGATAGGAGAAGCAGAGCCGGGAAAGCAGGATGCGGTTGTAGCAGCAGTGGCAGCGAAGAATCTGACGAAACAGCTTTGTGTTAGCTGTGTAAACTCCCTGCACAGTATTGCACACCGCAGCGGTGTTGGATTGTGCGCCGCCATGCATGATCGTATCGCACACTGAGTGCGTGTGACACTCTCCTCCCGCTTCCTCACCAACCGCCGACATGAGTGGGAAGTTGAGCATGCTGATTTGTGCACTGCCGAGTTCTGCTTGCTGTGATCTGTGGAGGTGAGCTCTCATCTGAAATGTGCTCGGTGGTGCCTTTCATGCACTCGTTATTCCCGTTCTGGTCCATTTCAGAGTCTAATTCAGTCTAATTCAGGCATTCCTACTGTGCTATTGAGCATTGGTGCTGTGCTGTGATGTGCTGTGCTGCCAGCGGCTGCAGGCGGTGTTCGGCGAGGAGCGGTTGCACATCGCAAACTTGGGGTTGAGCCACCTGCTGTTTGCATGCCGGCCCATGACACCAGCTCTCGGTGCCTTGCACCCTTTCCATGCAACGTAGCATGCTCTGATTCTGCCGCCCTTGTGATGACCTGCAGGCTACGATTCACACTTGGAGCTGTCGTAGATCACGTACCATGTAGGCATCAGCTGCCATGCCACTGACTAAAGCAAAATGCACTCACTGGTGCGGCGCTGCCTGCTGCTGCAGGCTGTGACCCTTCGTGGAGTCCTGCTGACTCATGCCTGCCTGAGCCGGCGCCTCCATGCTTTGTTTTACAAACATTAGATTTCGTTACCTTGCCTTCCACGCCTCCACTGCCTGGTCATTGTTTTGGATCATGGCACCAGCGCAGCTGCGCTGCTTCTGTCCCGCAGGCTGTGCATTACGAGGAGCTGCTGCAGATCAACCCCGGGTCGGCCACAGGCGCGTACAGCACCCTGACCGGCAGCGTGCAGCCAAGCTTCGTGCTCATGGACCTGGACGGCAGCAAGGTGAGGCTGCTCCATTGTTTTTCAACATATTTCACGCTGCTACTGTATGGTACTCGGCATGCGAGCTGCGGCTCACTTTCAGGGGTCACTGCAAGAGTGCAGCCTAGCTTTTGTGCTCAGAGGCCTGGATGGCGGCAAGGGGGCGATTGACGCTGCATGATCTGGATAGGCTCGAGGTCGGGGGCAATGCACCTATGCAGTGTTGGATTGCTGTTGCTGTGCTCGGCTCGTTTGCGAGCTGGCAGTACGAGCAGAGTGCGTGATGTGGCTGCCACCGTGCCTGCTGCGATGCGCAACAGCCAGTAGACCACACAGGTACAGCTGGGCCATGAGCAGTGCATGCGATGGTGAAGAGTCCAAGATAAGCCATGCAAGTTGCAGTGCCAAAAGTGCTTAGCAACGACTGTCATTTCAACTGCGGTGCTTAGGTGGTGCTGCTCTGCTGCTGCTGCTGCTGCTGCTGCTGCTGCTGCTGCAGGCAACAATATACGTGTACCAGCTAGTCGATGGTGAAGTGAAGGTGGAAAAGATTGATCACATCAAAGCAGCAGGGGCGGTAGCATAAGCAGCAGGAAGGATGACTGCATGAGCAAGACAGCAGCATGTTGTGCTGCTGCAACCAGCTGTATTCTTGGGCCAGTTGGACCTCAGCAGCATCTGCCCTTGCTGCTCAGATTGGTTGGCAGCAGCTGCGGGCTGCCTGGGTGCCGCACTGCAGGCGTCACAGGGGTACAAGTTGCGCTGGGAGCTGCGGGGCAGTCAGCTGCGTTGAACAGCAAAACTTGTGTTGGGGGCACGGCAAGAATTCTGTGCAGTTTGCATATTTACGCATTGTAATTTTCTGGGCAGCGGCTGTCGGGCATCTGCATGCTGCAATGTCGTATCTTTGGCCTGGCAACAGGGGTCTAGTTGTAGATGTAAAGTTGCAGGAAGTTGATGTCATGACATGAGCATGTTAGGCAGTATTATGACTCACAGTCGCCAATGCAGCTGCAGCGTTGCGTGAGGGGGGCCGGATGACTATGCTTCGCTGTTGGGTTAGAGTGCTGCTGCTTGTTGCAATTGTACACAGGATACAAACTCTTCATGACAACCTTGGATAAACACCTGATGACGTCGTCTCTGTACTGCATGATGGGAAAGCAACACACAACTAAGCTGCCATTCAGAAACATAGCGAATGCTTTCATCTTGTCCCCCAACGGTTGAGCCAAGCCTATTGGACTGGTGCAACTTGCAGGTGACTCCTGGTAGTTCTGGCTGCTGTCATGTAGGTGAGAGGTTCAGGCCAGTGTACACATGTACGTACATGTATGCAACATGCACACTAGGCAGTGCGCTGTGTCAACAGAACTACCGCAGCTTCAAATCGCGAGTTGCACTGTATGGCTGAGGTTTGATCTGGGGAGGGCAGGTGCGGGAGATCTGGTCACATCACCGGTGATACGCCCCCCTACCGCTGCCAAAAAAAATTGACCATCCGGACGAAATCCATCACAAAACTTCGTGAAACAGAGTTGTCAGCGCGTTGGTTGCGACTTGTGGTACCACAAGGTGGCGGCCATAAGTCGATTGATGAGAGTCATGATGCCATGCTGATGGTCACCGAGGGCCTAAGGGTCTTGGCACGTGCACGGCATGAACACTTGTGCTCGTGCTGCTGGATTATACTACGCAAAGCACAATGCAGGAAGTGCCATCATGATGCTAGACGGGGCCGCCGCCACAATGGCTGTTTGGCTTCACCTCGCTAGTACTACCTGCACTTAAAAGCCACCTGGCCAGTGCCGCTCACTGTGATGAAGCGGGTGTGCTGCTGGTGTGAAAACTTTGCTGCATTTTAAGTGGACATAGCTGCCCAGGCAGCTCTCCTTCCTGGCCACACAGATCCCCGCTCGAGCTGCAGCAGAAGCTTGCCAGGCATCAATACACAGCGCACAGCTCTGCCGCGCCAATAGATACACCGCGGAGGGCTGCTGCAGCTGGAGAGGCCGGCCTGTTGCTGCCAAGAAGTACCTTTGCTCGCTTGGACAACACCCACAAGTGCCGGCCCACTCATGCGCGTGACAAGCAGCTGCAACAGCTTCCTCGACACAGCCGCCCCCCGGCTGCTCATGAGCAGCTGGCTGATCAGGCACCTGCCTGCTGCAGGGCTGCCAGCGCCGCCGCCACCTGCGCCATGGCTGGCCGCTTGCGCCGCTGCGGGTCGCTGCACGCGAGCGCCAGCATGGCAAAGCCAGCGGCGACACTCGGCGGCCACTCCCCCGCTGAGCTGTCGAGCATCTCCCTGAAGCCAGCCGGCAGGTCGGCTGCACACGACGGCACTGCAGCTGCCGCCAGCACCTCTGCTGGGCGTGCTGCTGCCGGCACAGCCGTGGACATGGCTGGCGACTTGGCCGCGCCAGCTGGCCCCGATCGTGCGTCCCCTGCTGCTGTGCTGCCAGCAGCTGCTCTGCTGGGTCCAGGCACAGTCGCAGCTGGAGCCTTGCGGCGCTCACTGCTGCTGCAGGCCCCTGGTGGCAGCTGTGCGGGTGCTGCTGTGCGGGAGGCAGCGATGGCTGCCCAGCTTTTGGCCCCGCCGGCGCCAGCTGCTGCGGCTGCTGCTGATGTCCCTGCGGCTGACGGTGCAGGGGGTGGTGTGGCTGCTGCTGCTGCTGCTGTTGCTGCTGCTGCCTCCGGAGACACTGCTGCTGCTGCTGTTACAGCAAAAGGCTGCGTGCTTGTGACAGGGCTGCAGAGGTTTCCATTGCTGTTCCCACCTTCTCTGCTGCTGCTGCTGCTGCTGCTGCTGCTGCAGTTTGCCATCACACCTAGCCACCAACAGCTCGTAGAACCCCCCACGACCATGCTGCTGCTGGCTCCTGCCTCACTCCCTGCTGCCAGTGCTGCACCTGGGGGAGCAGCAGAGGGAGCAGCAGAGGGAGCACACCCTAGCCCTGCTGCAGGCACACCTTCACATGCTGCTGCTGCTGCTGCTGCTTCTAGTGTGCTTTCGTACGCTGCCAGCTGCTCTGCCAGCTTCCAGCGCAGCACCCTGGGCTTGCAGCAGAGGTCCCCTGTGAGCATGTTGACCAGCGTGAGGCCAAAGCTGAAGGCATCCAGGCCGCAGCTCACAACGCCGTCTGCACAGGCACAGGCACACACCAGTGCACAGCAGCACCGCAAGTCAGCGCCTTTTGAAAGCAGCTGGCAGAGCGGCAGCAGCCGAAGCTGCATCAACCTGCAAGGACGTTGAGCAGACAGCGTGTGTGTCACACAGGAATCGCATGCAGTCGCAGCAGAACAGCAGCCCGCATGCCGCCGTGTTCCAGCGCAGTGTGGCTGCACAGGTTGAGCACCAGCACAGCGGCGCTCCAGTGCACACGCCACTCACAAATGTTGTACTCGTCTGGGAGGTAGAAGAAGCAGCCTTGCGTGCTGGAGTCGGACTGCACGCTGGTCAGGTTGGTGGGCAGGAACCTGCTCAGCCCAACATCAGCAAGCCGAGCAGACAGCCGCGTCCGGCGGCTGCCGTCACAGCAGCCGCAGGCCGCGCTGCTGCCAGCTGGCACCTGCTGCTGCTGCTGCTGCTCTGCAGCCGCCTGCCCAGGGGCACGCGCGCAGCTGCAGCTGCACCCACACCCGCCGCTGCTGCTGCTGCAGCGCGCCGCCTCCTGCGTGATGAGTATGTTGTTGGGCTTGACGTCCCTGTGGATGATGGGCTCGGGCTGGCCGTGCAGGTGCAGCAGCGCGCAGGCCACCTGGCGGGCCACCTGCAGCCGCTGCCGCCAGCCGAGCTGCGCGCCGCGCGTGATGCCGCTGCGGCCCAGCAGCCAGTCCTCAAGCGAGCCATGCGAGCAGTACTCAAACACCTGCAGGGGAAGGGGGGGGGGTGCAGCGGCAGGGAACCGGTAATGTGAACCTGCCAGCAGCAGCCGGTCCTCCAACGAGCCATGCGAGCAGTACTCAAACACTCGCGGGGGGATGCAACGGCAGGGAACAAGTCAGCGGACCAGCCAGCAGCAGCCAGTCCTCTGACGAGCCATGGGAGCAGTACTCAAAGACCTGCGGGGTGTGCAACGGCAGGGACCAAGCAAAGTGGACCAGCCAGCCGCACATAGATGTGCAGCATCATTTGACAGCTGTCATCCGTCCCAGGCATCTAAGGCTGTGGCGGAAGGATGACTCGTGCAGACAATGGCAGCAGCAACCACAACTTGGTCATACTCTTCACGACACCAGCTGCCCGAGCCGCTGTACGTGCCAGAAGTCCATGGACAACAACGCAGCACTCACCAGCACCCGCTTGGCTAAGCAGTAGCCCTGCAGCAGCACAGGGCAGCGGATGCGGCAGTCACACACACTTCAATAATTTGAGCCCGCTGCGCATGCAGCAGTGGCAGCTGCAAGGCATACCGAAACCACATGCAGCACTGGTGCAGTTTCTTGAGTCGCATGGCCGTGATCAGCAATTGCGCACATGATGCATCTGCTGTGCCTCTCTGCCGCTGATCAGATTGAGTTTGCAGGCAACAGCAGACAAGAGGGCTGCAGACACGCCTGCAGCTGCTGAGCTGCGCAGCCCTGCAGCTGCCTTACTTTGAGGGCCACCAGGTACTGGTGCCTGCAGTGCGCCATCATCTGCAGCTCACGCACAAACTCGGCAGCAGTGCACTGCCGAGGCGGCAGCACCTTCACCGCCACCATCTCCGCTGCTGCTGCTGCTGCTGCTGCTGCGCCATTTGCGTCGGCTGCTGTTTGTGTTGCAGCTGCTGCTGCACCCGAGGCTGCATCCAAGCTGCCACTGGTTCCAATGTTGCTGCTGCTGCTGCCGCTGCTTACGGCAGTGTCAGTGCTGCTACTGGGCAGCAGGTCGCTCATGCGGCAGCCGTACACGACGCCAAAGGAGCCTGCAGGACAGCCATCACCATGAGGCAGCCTTATTCAGACCGGCTGATCCGCATCATTTCCTGATCATTTGACACCCAGCATGCACCAGGACTTGCTAGAAAAACGTGTGATTGATTCATTGATGCACCAGGACTGCAGCGGCTGCCTGCACAGCTGTCCGCAGCAGAGCCACCAGCAGCACCATCAAAGACTGCAGCCACGCAGCACTCGCCAGCCGTCCCTGCTCACCCCTTCCCAGCTTCTTGGGCGGTTGCTTGCTAGCTCCCTGGCCGTTGAAGGCAGCCACCAGTGCCTCAGAACTCAGCCTGGCCAGCTGCAGCTGCTGCAGCTGCTCCAGCAGGGCAGGAGCCAGCTCAACAGCAGCCGCTGCTTCCGGTTCGCTGCTGCTGGACGTCGAAGAGGCAGACGCAAAGCTGGTGCAGGGGTCGAACAGCTCGTCAAACGCATCACGTGGCTGCCGGTGCCGCTGTTTGCGCTGCTGCTGCTGCTGCTGCTGCGGCGGCGGCTGTTTGAGGAAGAGGTGGCTGACAGCTGCTGCTGCTTCTGCTCCTGCTGCAGCAGCGCCGCTGATGGCACCCTGCAGGGCAAGCAGCAAAACACACCACAGCGGCAGCCATGTGTGTTGTCACACGGCAGTAGCGCTGAACAGTTCAGATGCATGTGCAGCCACGCATGATGTTGGCGTATGGCCCGGCACAGAACGCCTGAACACAGAGCGAGATGAGCGGCCAAGCCGGCGCGCCGAGCTGCTACACACAGCTGACTCGTATCGACTCACTTGAGGGGCCGCCGTCGCCGAGTTCAGCTGATCCATCTCCCCTGCTAAGGCTTGGTATGCTGCAAAGGGCGATACGGGACCCTTCCCTGCGGCAGCGGCGTGCTGCTGTTCTTGCTGGGGCTGGGGCTGACGCGCTTCCGGCTGCTGCGGCTTGCTCTCTTGCAGCTGCTCTCGCCGAAGGACCCTTGTGTTCGCCTGTTGCTTGCTGTTATGTGCTATTGATGCGTATACTGTGCAAAGTGGCGGGAATTCTTCACTGTCTGCTTCTGCAACTGGTGCAGGCCCGGGATTGCTTCCAGCAGCAGCAAGGCCTCCGGTGGCTGGTGGGGTTGCTGCTGCTGCTGCTTGTGTTGATGCTGCGCTGCCCCAGCCTCTACTGCCCGTGCTCCATTGTCTAGCTGAAGGTTTGCTGGACTGCTGTTGTTGCTGCTGCATCAATTTATTCTGCTGCTGCTGCTGCTGCTGCTGTGTTCCGGATTTGAAGTGGCCAATCTGGCCACCAGCACCATCACCAGGACCAACAGCAGCTGTAGCAATAGCAGCAGCTGCAGCAGCAGCTGCAGGCTGTGGAGCAGCACAGAATGGCTGTCTGCTGTAAACGCCACCCTGTCCAATGCCGGTGCAGCCACTGCTAGAATTCCTGCCGCCTGCTGAGCTGCTGCTCGGCTGCAGGCGCAGTCCAGCGCTAGCTTGCGGCGCTGGTGGTGCAGCTACCAACTGCTGCTGCTGCTGCCCGTAGCTGCCCATTCTCTGCTGTGCCAGGTTGTATGGTAAAGCGTACTGGGTGCTGTACGGCTGACTGTACTGCTGACCATACTGCTGGCTGTACTGCGGTGCGTACTGCTGAGGATACCGTTGCGGAGAGGAATCTGCGCCATGACCAGCTCCTTGTGCACCTGCATATGGTGGCAGCGGCATGCACCACTGCTGCTGCTGCTGCTGCTGCTGGGTTTCAGGCATGCCTGGTTGTACTGCAGGTGTTTGTTGATGGCTTGGTGGGCGGTACAGTGTGCCAACTGGGTTCCAAGGAGAAAACCCTGCAGGACCAAAACCACCAACTGGCGGCAACACACTGCTGAAACTGCCGCCGCTGCTGGTGCTGCTCATACGTCCAGATGCGTTGCTAGGGCTGTAGAGCCCTTGTGACGGGTTTCTGCTGTTGGCCCTGCTGGGGGGTAGCCCTGCTGCTGCTGCTGGTGAGGGCCCGTACATTGCTGTGTCTGTGAAATGACTGGAGCTGGCGCTGCTGCTGATGCTACTGCGCACACCATCGGAGCCAACCCGCTGCTGCTGCTGCTGCTGCTGCTGCTGCTGCTGCTGCATGGCCCAGGCACCGCCGAGGCACGCGTAGTTCCAGCCAGCTGCCTGCAGTGCCTGCAGCTGCTGCTGCGCGCTGCTGCGCATGCGGTGCACGGTGTCCGCTGCTGCGCGGGGCTCAGTGATACTGCCCAGGAGCTGCACTTCGTCAAACTCTTCGGGACTGACTTCTGGCAGCGTGAAGGTTGCTGCACGCAGGGATGCGCGGGTTGAGAGCGAGCAGTGACACAGGTCGCACAGCATCAAGCAGTGGTGGCGAATGCAGGGGGTGGCGATTCGGCACGCTCATGCGCCTGATCACAGGCAGCAGTACATTGAGCTTGCCAGCACAGTGCAGCAGTACAACGCGTACAGCACAGTGCTGGTGATGCCAGCTTGCATTGCCAACCTTGTGTTCAAGGACTGGAGATGGTGACGATGCGACCACCAACATATCATGTGCCTTGGGAGAAGCATGGAGCAACAGCACTGCACCAGCACCGCCACACCCGACTCGGGCACGGCTGCTGGACTCTGTGAGCCAGTGGCGGGTGCAGCTGAGCTGAGTCCACGAACAAAAACGGCAACAGCCCACGCCCGCAAGCCCACCCTGCATCGCCAGCATGTCCTCGGGTGCTGGGCACAGCTGCTGGTCCCGCCGCATCAGCCGCTTCTGCAGCAGCGCCTCATGCTCCACCACCACGGCGGCAGCCAGACGGAAGCCGGCTGCGCGGAAGGGAGCCAGGCGCCGCCGCCGTTCCTCCCCTTTCACACTGCACAGCAGCAGCGCGTTTTGATAAACAGCCGCGGCCATGGCAGTACTGAGTATCAACTCATCCGTGTGACGACGCCGCACCCAACATCAGCAAGTGGCAGGCATGCCTTGCAGCAGGCCAGGGATTGCACCACATCCAACATGCCGCAGCTGCGCGCGTCACCAGGCAGCTGCACGAAGCGGGGCAGCGTGCACGCGACGGCTCACTTGGGGCAGTCGATGATGTAGTTGCCGGGGCGCTGCGCGGCGAGGTCCAGCAGCCGCTCGAACACCTCCTCGGCCTGCCCCAGCAGCTCGTACGTGCGCGCCGCCGACACGCCAGCAGCACCACAACGCCGCAGCCCAACCACCTGCGGCACACCATGCAGCACCGGTGGTGTGTAGGCGGGAGCGCATGTTCCAGATGGTGAGCTGCGGAGTACGCGCACGCGACACAAACCAGCACACACCAGGCACCTGCAGACCATCAGCTCACGTGCGCGCTGTTGTGCGTGTGGGACTGAAGTTCATGCACCAGCCAGCGGCTGACGCGCGCACGCGCCTGCCTTGCTGCAGGCCATGCAATGCATGCCGCGGCAACAGCAAAGGACACTAGAAAAGGAGCAGCCATGCGCCTGTGTACCAGCCTAATCACTCATGTAGACCGCAACGCGTGCTGCCGGACAGCAGTGACCAGTGCTGGTGGCAACTGCCGCTGCTGCAATGTTTCCGAAGGGATTGGCATGCACATGTAAGTGCTGTCGATCATGCACACTTCAGCTTGACAGTGCAGACAGAGCGCGCGTGTGCTGCAGTCAGCGGCACGTACACAGCAGCAGCTAGCTGCGGTCGTGGCTATCTGCAGGTCCCAACCCCCACCTTCATCTGCTTGACGATGGCCTCAGTGCTCAGCAGCAAGTACTGCTGCTGCTGCTCCTCCGGCTGCTTTGCCAGCTTGTGCAGCAGGCTCCTGCTGCCTTGCGGCTGCAGCCTGGCGCTCTGTGGGGACATCAGCCGGGCTGCCTGGAACGACTTGCCGCTGCCTGAACACCCACAGCAGGCAGACCCGAAGCACAGCTGACAAACGTTACAAGTACGCAACAAGGGTGGCAGCACCCAAACTTTGACACGTGTATGCCGCTTGCAGGAGCAGTGAAGAAAAGCCTTCTTGTAAATGTCACCGTCATCGCATGCTGATGATGGCAAAACATTGTGCTAACATACATAGGAATTCTTGATATATAAAGATATAAGAAACAGGCCATGCAGCAGTCGTACCTGGCAGGCCCACCATCATGACTACTGTGCACTGCTCAGCAGGCCGCGGGATGGGACCCAGGGTGGCAGGGACATCGGCCGAGAGACACGCCTGCAAAGCAACAGCAGGCATCCTCTGTCGTGAGCCGCACCCACAGGGCCGCAGCCACAGGCACGTGCCAGCTCGCGTCACAGCAGCAGGCGCAGTGCTGATGGTCTTCCACAGCTGACGCTTGGCCGCCGCTGTTGCAACAGGAGCCAGCGGCTGCGCGCAGCATTGCTGAGCAGCAGCATGTTTGCGTGTCTGGGCATGTGCCACACTGTAGCTGCACGCAGCGCGAGTGTTATGAACTTTTTATGTCAGGAACAGCTGTAGGACCAGCAACTCAGTCAAGCGGCTGTCTGGTATGCAATCGCCCACCTGCCATGGCAGGCAGCCGTGCCAGCTGCCGCTCCACTGCTGCTCCTGCGGCCACCCACGCGGCTGCTGCCCTGCCAAGTTCACCACCACAGCCACGTTCTTCAGCAGCACATGCGGGTACAGCGCTGAGGCTGCGTTGCGTGGGTCCGGCTTTTGGAACAGCTCGAATGCTGTGCCCAAGTGCTGGCAGTTGACTGCATAGCTGATGCTGGCGATGGCGTTGGCGGCTGGTGACAGGTCGACAAAGCATGCCACCTCATCACCTGGACCAAAGGAGCGCCGCTGAAGAAGATGGGGAAGTTTGCAGGGAAAATAGCATGAACAGCAGGTTGCAAAGTGCTCAGCTCGTATGGGCAATCCAGCGTGTTGGGCGCAAGCAGCAGTGGAGCACAGCCCAGCAGGAGCACACGCCAACAGCAGCGCGAGTGCAGCAGTGCACAGGCATGCAGAGCGAAGCGCACGAACCGCAATGCAGCTGCTGCCGGCAGGTGCCTGCCTGCTGGGGCTGTACCTGATTTGCTGGGTATGGCGTGTACATGTTGCCTGTGGACCTCTTGCCTGTGCTGCCGTAGCCCCAGGAGTGCTGGCTGCCCAGGCTGCCCACGTCGACCGCCAGCCTGGACACGCCGATTCTGCAACCAGCAGGGCGCAGCAACGGATACCAAATCATGCACAATAGGACATCATGTACGCCATCAGAGGCACGGACACTTGTGGCTGTGTTCGCGGCGACCCAGGGGCAGCTGCAGGGTGTAGGGTGTGCCGACAGATGAGCCGTCCAGCTCTTGCGCATGCGGTCGATGTGCTGCCGCTGCTGCCTCTGTCTGGGCGCGTTGTGCACCGCGCCGCGCCGCATGGCGTCCTTGCACTGTCACCCACAGAAGCGCAGGCCGAACCTGCAGCAGTGGATGGTGTTTGGCGTCGTCTCGTCATCGTTGTAGGCGTCGGCAGCGTCGCCGATGTTTGCGGCGGTCGTCTCCAGCGGCTCAAGCACCCGCACCGAGAACCAGAAGCGGCCAGCAGCTACGCCGTGCGTGGCACGCACACCTGCAGCCGTTGCGTGCACAGGCCGCGTCAGGGCAGGGCATCTGAGAGACACGGACTGCACGTGGGTCCAGCCACCATCTGGACGGTAATGAAGTGAATCACCCCTACATGCGCTGAGCGCGTTGTGTCAACACATGCGTCAGGCGGCATGAATCACACAGGTTCAGCGCACAGGAGCATGCGGCAGGTCCATCTGGATACATGCAGAACCTGCCAGGGGATGCACCACAGTAACCCAATAGCCTGCGGTGTGTCCATGCACGCCCCGTTCAACCAGGGGTGTGCGGTGTAAGTTAGGTTTTGGCATCGGCTTGGCGTCCTCCGCAGGTTAGCTTAAAGGCAGCACATCGAAGGATGCAGTCAGCAGGTCAGGCGCACGCAAACTTCATCGACTGTGCTATGCCATCCACTGCACGCTGCTGCTGGCAAGTGACAGGTTGCCTGCCGGCGGTGCCTTCACCAGGCTGGCAATACCCAGCTGTTGCCGTTGTGCCGTGTACCTGCCAGCATACACCCTACCCAGCTCTTGGTGAAGCATGCAGCAGCCAGTCTAGTGTACATATATACATAAGCTTGCAGAAACATGTTATGTGGAGGAGCAGTGGCCTTGTTGGCAAGCTGCTGCCAAAGCCTCTGCATGTTGCCACCTACCACTCCACAAGTAACCAAAGCCTTCGTCACTTAGCGTGCTGGCCATGGATCCCTGCAGCTGGCAGTCCAGACTGCAGTCTGCTGTGTTCAGCGTAACATCTGGCGCCATTGCACCAGGCTTCACCCTCCGAAGGCAAGCCCCTTGCCTGCAGAAGCGAGATGCACAGCAGCGGCAGACATGCTGAGCAGGGACATGTTCATCTTCAGCGCTGCCATCCCCACACTGCTGACATGCTGTGAGAGCTGCTGGTGCTTTTGATGACAGTTTGAACACAGTGTGTGCAAGGGGGTTGCACTGTTGCTCTGTCTCAGCAGGGGCATTTGGCAACCACTGCAGTTGCAGGCTGAGCAGCAGCTGGTTACAGGTGGTTTGCAGGGCAGTGCAATGGCTATCAGCTACACTTCAACAGGGATCGACACAACACACATTACCTCTGTAAGCACTCCTCGTCAAGATCACGCTTGCAGCGAGTTCTCCCGCACAATCCGAAAGGGCCTCGGTGGAGAAGGAGGTTGTGACGTGACTGCCCTGACTTGCAAGTGCGACATATATTAGCGGAAGTATGCCAACACAGCGAACGAGGCATGCAGCATGCTACGGGAGACTGGAAGTGACTTTAGTCACCAGCAGCTGGTCACACTGTGACAGTTCCATATATGTCTCTCCATGCACAGCACAAGCTCTTAACGTGTCTAAAAGCCGAGTGATGTCAGTATGGCGTAGCAACCACCACCTGGGCCCAGCAGTTGAATGGTACTGTTCAGTTCGGACCAAAACCGCGCAGGCCCTGCTGTACACGGGTCAATGACCGTGATTCGGCTTCCAATGACAAATGACAGCAGCTGCGCTGCAATTACGCGCAGCACTTTGACGACAACCACCACGCGGTGAACCCGCAACGATCTGGTAAGCCATCACAGATTCACATCACCACGCCACCCTTGTGAGGCGGTTGCAGGAAACACACAGCACCCTGTACTGCCAGTGCAGTGACTACGGCACTGCTCTGCAGCAGTGCTGCCGCAGCCACACTAAGAAAACTTGCAGGACAGCATACGCTGCAAAGCACAATGCAGCATGTGCGGCACTCACGTGCATGGCGGTGCCCCGGTCATTGTAGGCTGAATTGTCTTGAACCCTACTAGGTCCTGCAGTCACACTGTAATCCGAACACTGGGGGTCCTAGTGACCCAGACTGTATACTGCGATTGATGAACTATAAAGACCAAACAGCTGTGGCTGAACTGGTACATTTGGTGGACGAAAGACGTCAGGAATTAGTTTGCGATCTGATGTCGAAAAAAAGCAGCACTTTTACACAGCAGCGGGATGTGGGATGGTTTTCAGGATGACATTTGGTAGGGATAGCTTTATCCTTTTCCTTTTTTGGCTTGTCTTTGTTTTGCTCTTTGCCCAATGAGCCTGTCATTGGCTCCCCAAACCGGCGAAGTTACCCATCATCATCATCATATCACCCATTCAAGCCATAGCATCAGCGCCATAGGCCCCGCGCCCCACCGGGGCGGAAAGTTACCCATGTAACTTCCAAATGTGTAACAAGCAGCAGCACTTTAACACTGTTGATGGTCGCAGGAAGCCCTTAGCACAACTTGCAGAACACATTGTATGACACACAGCTGCTGTGGCTTCCACACACACGTAGCCGGCAGTGCTGGTTGCAGACCACCACGTGCACCACCAGCATCTGCAGGTCCGTTTCAACCATTGATAAGGGTTGCAAGAAGACATGTATGATCACATTTCAATGCAGCAAATGCGGCACCATCCAATGCATCTACAATGTGCTGTTCGGGGTCACAGGCAGCGTGCATCCCAGCACACATCGCTTCAGGCACTATCTTCAAGGGCCTGCGCAGCATGCTGGAAACCCTCAACCTGTACGTCAGCACCACCGCTGGCGTGTCCAGCAGCCATCTCAGGCTCCACACCAGCAGCACTCTCAAGCAGCTCTTCTGTGCCACCCACCTCCCATGGGGGGTGGCGGGCTGGCCAGCCACCCTCTAGCTGCTGCTCTGCCACCACTGCTGCGCCAGCAGATTGCTGCTCTAACGGCAAGCCGGGGTTCTGCTGCAGCTCCAGCTGCAAACCACCAGCGCTGCTGCTGTCACCACCATCAACAGCCTCTCCTTGCGCCCCATCAACCACATCACATACAGGTGCATCCTGCCCTGTGCTGTGCCGCACCGCAGCAACAGGCGCATCCCCACTGTCATCACTGCCAGAATCTGCCCACCCAACATCCTCCACACTGAACCGCACACGCCTGCCGGGTGCTGCTGCTGCACCACCGCTAGCACCCCGGCTGCTGCCTGCAAGCGCACCCCTCACGCCCACCCCTGCTGCTGATGCACGCCCTGCACCGCCTCCCCCGACCATCCTACTGCCGATCCCACCCTGCTGTGTGCCTAAACCCCTGCTGCTGTTACTCCCGGACCCCAGACCTCCCCCAGAACCCCGTTCCCGGCCATGCATTACTTGCCTAGCCCTGCGCCTGGCACCTAGAGCTCCCAAGCCGCCGTACGGGTCAAACGCCACCTCGCGTTCTCTGTTGCTGCGCGGCCCGGCATAAGCCCCAAGCTGCGTATCCAAACTAGCAAAGTCTGGTATACCACGGCCAGCCCCAAGCCCTAAACCTGACATGCCCATCGACCCTAGGTCGTCAGGGTTCAAGCCCTCTAGACCGCTGTATCTTGAGCCCAGGCGGCCGCGCTGAGCAGCCAGCTGCTGCTTGTTGCTCGCACGCACAAACTGCCAGACGCCGACCACCACCATCATTACTATCACAAACGGCTGCAGGAACTTCACCCAGTCGAGGCTGGCTGCCATGTCGTGATCTGCCCCGCTGAAACCTGCGGAAGAAACCCCGCCAGCTGAACCCCACTGAGCCCCAGCTGTGCCGAACACTGCCACGGCCGTGTCACCCAACGGCAGCAGCAGCAAGCCACCGCCTGTTGCAGCTGGCAACGGCGTGTCTGTACCCCACGCAGTTGAGTGCAGGAGGGTGCCAGCGCAACTGCGATCAGCGCTGCTGCTGCCATCTTCTGCATGCTGCACCGTCACCTGCTGCTGCTGTTGCTGCTGCTGGCTGTAGTGCTTATATAAGCCATACAGCTGCCATAAGTCCTGCCAGGCATGCGACGCCATGTGGCTGCCAGCCAGTTTCAACGGGTTGCTGGTGTTGAAAGCAGCCACGCCTGCTGCGTGCAGCAGCACCAGCCTGTTCTTGGAGGCGATGAGGTGCACGGGGCCGGGGGGCAGGCCCAGTGGCACCCGCTGGACCACCTGCAGCAGAGCATGCGGCAGGCAGCACAGGCAGCACCAGAGCAAGCACACGGATGGATGGACAGCTGCGACGCATGCAGGCATGCTGATGAAGCAATTTCATTCAGGTAGGCAGAGGAAGCGGGGCCGCCGCACAAACAGCTGCACGTCGCTCACGCCAGCACCAGCGACACGCCGCCAGCACACCACGCACTGCGTGGTGAACTTCATAACATGTCAGACGGCAAATGCGCCAACTGTGCCCAGAGGCCTCCCACCCGCAAGCCATCTCACACCCACATTGAACGCGGCTCCAGGCACACCCACATTGAATGCAGGCACACATGCTACACTGCCAGACACCAACACCTACAGCGCGCTGGCCACCTCACACCGACTTAACGATGTGATACCTCCTTTTCTCCCCCACGGGTCCCACCCCCCGCACACACATCACCCACATCATGCACCACCAAACAGCACGCCCACCTTGCACTTCATCGTCCTCTGAGAAGAGGGCACGACCAGTGCCAGCAGCTCGCCGCCGCGTGTCACCCCAAACACCCTGTACGCCCGCAGCGGATCAAATGCAGCAGCCACAAGCACATCAGGCTGGCCTGAAGCATCGTCAGGACTGCTGCTGACGCTGCTGCTGTCGGGAGTCGCGCTGTTGCTTGCGCTGTCATCATTGTTGCTGGTGCCTGGCTGAGCACTGCCGTTGGTGTTGTTAGCGCTGCTGCTGCTGGTGGTGTTGCTGCTGCTGGCCGGCTCTGGAGGTTGAGCAAGGCCCGAGCAGGGCCTCTGAATCCGGCCACGCCCCCGGTGCATCAGCACAACAAAGGACGCACGCCCTGTCTGCACCACCAGCTGGAAGTCGGCTGCAGGACAGCAGCAGATCACAAAAATGACGTCATGTTGCAGCTCATGTACGCCACATCACATGCACAAGACTGGTGTGCGATAGACGGCGGGTGTTGCGCAGTGATGATATGTCTGCGGGTCACACAGCAGCAGTGTTTTTGCAGCCCTTCCATGACTTGATCGGCCGGAGCATAGTGCCACAGCAGCGCTGCGACTGGTCGCCAGAGTGCACTGCACTTGGGGCAACATCACGGCGCCTTGATCACTTTGAGCACTACACACGAACAGCGCAAGTTCGGGGGATGGACGCTGCTGTTGGCGCAGCGCAGCATCATGCAGTGGCTTACTGTTCAGGTGCACCGCGAGTGGCGCGGCCTCCAGGTGCCTTGACAGCATCAGCCGTCCCGTTGGGGGCAGCAGTGCTACCACCCGGCCTGCTGCATCCAGCAGCAGCAGGGTCTTGCGCTGCTTGGCAGACCTGCACGCAGCAGTGCACAACAACAGCTGTGATGGCACTTCCTTGTGCTGAGAGTGCTAGAAAGACAGCTTTAGACAGCTTAAGAGAGAGGTGCATGGCGGGAAAGGGCTTGGCAGCTCATGTACTGCTGCAACACAGCTGATGAGTAGCCGGAAAACCACACTCAGTAAACAGTGCACGACCATCCAGCAGCCTGCACTCACTTTGTGAAGGCCAGGTGTCGAATGGGCTGCTGGAAGGTCTCTGGGTTGGAGCTGTTGTCCTGGCTTGCTCGGTCATCTGCTGTTGACGTCATAACGGTCTTGATGCTGCTGATGCCGCTGCCGTCAGGCAACCTGACATCACAGCAGCAAAATAGCACTTCCAGTCACATTGAGTGGCAACATATCAGGATGATCACCATTTCACTACCTGATCTCATGAGTCCAAAACAACATATTCAGTTTGAAGTTGTTACAGCAGCGCAGCTGCACCCTGGTTGTCTGCCTGGCGCGACATGAATTGAGGCAGGCGTGTGTGCAAAGCTACCTTCAAAGGCGCACCATCCACCGACAAAACTGACAGCAACATATGTCTGGGTACCTTCCATCAAACGCGGCGTTGCTGACCTCATGTATGACAAGTGCTCTCCACCCACCTTGCGCTCTCATGTCCAACCTCCAGCAGCAGCACCGTGCCTTGCTGCAGCCCTACAGCCAGCTGGGTAGAGTTGCTGCGCAGCAGATGCGAGGTGAACGCTGTGACTGGGGCACCAGCACCTGATGGCAGCAGCAGTGGCAGCAACAGCAGCAGCAGTGTTGCTGGTGTTGGTATTGCGCGGATAGCCCAGCTGCCTTTTGGGAACGTGTCATTGTGAGGTGAAGCTGCAAGCTGTTGCCGCGCTGCAGTGCACCTTTGCTCCAGCAAGAATGTCAGCTTGAGGTACTGCACCACCAGCTGGGGCTGAAGATGTAAGCTTCCAAGATGTTGTGCTCTGCACCCCGCATACAGAGATGACTTGGTACCAAACCAAGCAGATGACCAATCAGTGATGGTGTTGACTGCTGCCACCGTCACCTGTATCGTGCTCGTACAGCAAGTAACCAGCTGCTGTGAAGAAGTACAGCCGCCCTGATGCATCCCCAAGCACAACAAACATGCAACCGCCGCTGGTGCCTGGGCCATCTGTTATGACATGTAACACAGTTGTCTTGCTGTCAGTCGACACTGCACTGGAAAAGGACCAGTGATGTGGCCACAGGGGCGTGCGGGTGGCCAGTGTGCGCTGCAGGTTTGCTGTGGGCGGTACAAACGGCTGCAGCCCTGCATGCAGATGGAACAGCAGACAGGAGATGGCACAGATGCAACACACACTGCCGGCGTTGCATGTGATTACTGTTCAGTCCTGAGGAGTAGGGAGGCTAGCAGCGGCTTCCATCAGTACTGCTGCTATGCACGCACACACACACACACACACACACACACACACACACACACACACACACACACACACACTGACAAACCCCCGAACAACAGTGCAGCAGCGCTGCATAGGGCGTCTGGCATGCGTTCTCAGCAGATCCATTTAATTTGTTGCCGTATGCTGCCCTTGCTTGTTGATGCGATACATAGTCTCCCTCACCTGTGGCTGCAAGATCAGGTTGCAGTACTGCTGCTCCATGCAACTGCTGCCTCAGTGCCTGCACCTCTGCTTCCAGACCATTTACGCGTTTGCTGAGCAACTCGGTGGTGCATTCAATGGTACCGCTCAATGCCCAGCAGCTGCTGACAAGCAACAAGGCAGCCCAACGCGCCAGGCGTGAAGCCCTACACATCGTGAGGCGCTACGCTCGCCATGCACAACTCAAACAAGTTTGACTGGCGTGACAAGAGCCAAATCGTTCTCCAGACGAAGCACCATGACGATTTCGTAATGGACAACCAGGAGTGCACCAACAGCAGTTACAAGGGTGACCCAGTTGAGTGATAACTTGAAGTAACAATGACTCTGAATTAGAGGGTTGGAAGCTAATATACCTTGTGCTGCTGTCTTGTCTACGCCAGGATCACCACATTTTTACCACGGCTTTACCACAGTTGCCCCACAGGCGCGGGGTGGCTGCCCAGGTGCTGGCGTGTGACCAGTTCCTGGCTCACTGCTGACTGCCTGTCATTTTCCCGCCTCTCCCCCATGTTTGTAACGAACTACACTAATATACCTTGTATTGCTGGCGCGTGAGTTGTTGCTGAGTGGTAAGCCCATTCTACTTTGCAAATATCGCTGCAATTGCTCAGGCATCTTGACTACCCCCTGCCCTCCCTGCTTCATCAAAGCTGTCGCTGGCCCTGCCTGCTGCTGGCTGTCCCTGTGCTGCTGGGCGTGCTGTGCACCTGGCCTGGCTGCTGCTGCTGCTGCTGCTGCTGCTGCTGCTGCTGTGCAGACCAGCATCTATCAGTACAAACCTGGTGCCAGCAGGCTTGCGCAAGCGCTTGACTCCATGCCGCAGCTGTGCACATCAGTGACGACCATGTAGGAAATGCGTTGCAAGCAGGGAAAGGTAGCGGCAGCAGGCAGCAGGCGAGGCAGGGCAGGCAGGCCTCCAGGGAAGACCACACCTGAAACACAGGTCGTTGTATGCATGATATGATGTGCTAGCCTAAGCAGGCCTGTTGCTGCCAGCCTCTGAAGGCCTGTTGCTGCCAGCCTCTGCGGTGTGTCAACATGATCTTCTCACCCTGCTGAGCTCATATAGTAAGCTCTTACTCACTCGTAGCAGCCGGGATGCTTGAAGGTCGTTCGATTGAATGACGGGAGTTTAGGGCACTACATCGCGTTATGTGCAGACACTATAACAAGTACACTAGCGCCTGTATCAGCAGATACACTTGCAACCATTTGTCGGGTGTTGTTTGCTCCAATTGCTTATCAGAGGTCAGCAGAGACTGCAGTGGACCAGACCATGTGTTGGCTCGCACAATACTGAGTCGTTGACAGATCAGATGCTTGTTCTCATTTTTATCAACACAAATTGATTAGGGCAGCACCCCGGCATCATCAGCAACATGTTGATCGCTATGCTCATGGGAGCCTCATTGCAACAAGGCATTACAACTTGTTTACAACTTCCACTTATATACAACATGTTTACAACATTCTGGCTACAACACACACACACAACCTGTTTACAACATGTTTACAACAGGGCTCAAGTTGTAAAGGGTTTGTCAAGGAGTGTACTTGTTACAGTGACTGCTGCCAGCAGTACACCCAGGGCTTACTTGCTCCCCCCACAGCCTGATGCCACGTTCCTCATGATCCAAACCCTCTTGTGTAAGCCTTCCAGGCCCCAAACGTCGCGGCCTCGTCGCTGCTGTTGATGTACGAGACTCTCTTACATCTCTTTCGTAACGAGAAGCCGATCGCTGCCAGTCGGGCAAAAAGCTGATCGCTGCCATGTTTCAACATTGATATGTTGATAATGCTTAGTAGCTGCCGCTAAGGCCTGTAGAGAACGTAAAGACATACTGTGTTACTGTTTAAAAACTCTGTCAGCATGCAGCCCATAGTAGCACTAAACGTTTCAAATGAAACGAATCGTTTCGTTTTGAAACGCGTTTCGTTTCATAGTGCTCAGTCAGGCACCTGTTTGAAACGCTGTCAAAACGTCATGTTACAGTACTTGTACATGCATGTACTGTACATGCCACGTCACATGAATCATGATTCCTGGCCTTCCTGGGGTTGTTCCTGGGGTTGTCAGCGCTGTACGGTTGGATAGATATTTTAAAGTACTGGTTTATTTACCACCGTTTGTTTGTCTACTGCACAGACTTCCGAAGCACTGCTGCAGCAGCTGCAGGGCTGAAGCTGTGATGAGCTGGACATGTCCTGTTTTCACACGTTTGTTTGGCATACACGGTGACACAGGAATATTGTTGAAGTTAAGAATACGGCGTAATGCGTCATCGTTGCTGGTCACGCATCGCCCGTGTCGGCACACCGCTCGGTGACACGTGCACCTAGGCCTGCGCTGGCGCGCTGTACAAGCTCGCCATCAAAGGCCAGTACCCCAAAGAATGGGACGAGGTAGGATGCCCTGTCAGTTCCGCCGGATGTGGTTTGTAGCTTGCTGCAGTCCTTGCATGCTTCTGCAGCTGCAGCTGGAGTGGAGTGCGTACTATGGCCAGCTCAGCCACCTGTGATCAACTTTCTGGTTGCTGCCACCGTTGCTGATGCTGCTGCTTTTCTATTGCCGTGTATGCAAGTGCTTGGACTTGCCGCATGGCTTCAAAAGCTGCTCTGAAGCCGCACTTAACCTGGGCGCATCTGCCATGACTGCGCACTGCAGCTGCTGGACGATGCGGTGCTGACCGCGGAGGCGCAGAACGCAGCGCTGAAGCTTTCTGCTGCGCAGGCTGCTACGCAAGGGGCGTGCCGGTCAGTGACCCTGCACGCAAGGTGTGTGGCAGTGCAGATTGAAGTCACAGCGGTGCTTTGCAAACTGATTGGTCAGTTCTTGGCATAGCAAGACAACAGGTTGCACACATGCATTCCGCTGCCTGCCACTCAGTTCTGTGGACAGCTTCGTTAGTCACCAGCATATCACAGGATTGGTACGGGGCAACTGGCTGTGTTCAAAGCTGCGTTAATGGCTTGCATGTGCTGTTACCAAGTACACTTGCGACATATTCAAACCCTCCAACCTGAACAGGTGCTGAGAGGCGCAGCGGCTGAGTTGAAGCAGCGGCTGGATGCAGCTGCTGGTGCCGGCCGAGGCAGCAGTGCAGCAACTGCCGGTCGTGGCAACACAAGCAACGCGCAGGATGCCAGCCGTGGATGCAGTGGTGCCGGCGGTCGCCGGGGCAGCAGGCACACAGCTCCTGACAGGGATACGGTGAGTGCACATTGCCATGGTCACAATGTAAGGATGATCTGCAGCCGGTGTGGCACAAGCACATCTGCTACCAACCTAGATGGCTGCAGGCATGGCTGGTTCTTGTGATGTTGCAGCACGGCTTGATGATGCACAACCCATCATGCACACTGTTGGCACAGCAAAACTTAACTGCAATTCATAGCAGGTCAAATACAGTATGCTGCAGCAATTCCCTTTATTGCAGCTTGCATTCATGGTGCCCACATATCTTTTGAATATGCCCATGACAGATCCTGCGGCCGCACTGCAGCAGCAGCACATGCAGTATCTGCAGCTGTGGCAGCATCCATGGCAAATTCTGCAACCTCAGAGGAACAACGGAGCACGCAGTGTGCAGGCACACAATGTCTTGGGCATATTCTATTGTCCTGCCTGCTCACTGACCCTGCACTACCAGGCTGATGAGGACACAGATGACGATAACTTCAGCGATGACGATGACGAGGATGACGAGGTAGAAGCAGCTGGTGCGCTCACATCATCCATGCGCGCTGCAGGCAGGCAGCAGCAGCAGGTGGCCGAGCACGATGAAGAGGCAGCAGCAGAAGAAGAAGCAGAAGGCAACTGCCAAGCGGGCACGTGTGGTGGCCCCTCCAACGCTGCCAGAGCAGCCAGGTGCTCCGCGACTGAGCAGCAGGGAGACCCGGCCAAACCCATATTCTATTGTCCTGCCTGCTCACTGACCCTGCACTACCAGGCTGATGAGGACACAGATGACGATAACTTCAGCGATGACGATGACGAGGATGACGAGGTAGAAGCAGCTGGTGCGCTCACATCATCCATGCGCGCTGCAGGGCAGGCAGCAGCAGCAGGTGGCCGAGCACCGATGAAGAGGCAGCAGCAGAGAAGAAGCAGAAGGCAACTGCCAAGCGGGCACGTGTGGTGGCCTCCAACGCTGCCAGAGCAGCCAGGTGCTCCGCGACTGAG